>BEXV01003083.1:0-12218 GCA_003118195.1 Hemicentrotus pulcherrimus | reverse complement strand
ACAGACATAATTTGCCGGCTTAAACATGTTCATAGTGCATGGTGTAGTTCAGAACGTTCACCCTACCCCCTCCCTCCACTGAAATGCCCCCATCAAATGTAATTTTTTGATGGGGGTAGTATGTTGTTAAAGACATAATGTGTGTTCAGAAATGATGCAGGCTATCTCAGACCTGCCAACCAGTACGATTTAGTCGTATTTCGTACGATTTTTAGAAGCAAATACGATAGTACAATTTTCCTCAATAAAATACGATTTAAAAAAATTATTAAAAAAAAAAGATTTTTTTAATATAAATAATTAAAAAAAAATGTTATTGTCTGTGTGTGTGTGCCATTTTCAATTTCAAAATGCGCATTCTGTCCTGTAAATTATCTTACAAGCATCTCACATCAGCAATTTGGGGATGTTCATTGGTTCATCGAACTCAACAGTCATCTTGCAACGAAATCATGCATATTCAACCAATGATAAAAAAAAAAATTCTTCCTGTATGTAGGAACTTTAAGATTCATTGATCCGCATAACAGTCCCTGTTTATTTTTAAGAATACAACTTTTGTCAGTAAAATACAACTTTTGGGAATAAAGAATACAGTTTTTGAACTCCAGAGGTTGGCAGGTCTGCTATCTGTCAAGTAAAAATGAGTTCTGGATCCAGGTGATAGTCATGAATTTCAGTCTGAATCATGAAGACATTGGATGGAGGGGTTCAGAATGTACACACTTCCCCCCTTCTGTGACCCTCCCCCCTCTTGTGACCCTCCCCCCTCTTCTAGAACAAAATTAGAGCAATTTGTCCAAAGCTGTATGCATAAAGTACATTGCAATAAAAAAATTCATCCATTTTGTTTTTTTCCAAGGAATCTTCACAATGCATTTAAAATATAATGGTTAAAATTGCATGGGAAGTTGTCAATGTCTCCTCCTGTCATCATTAATGCCTCAGTCACACCTTTGCGTATTTGGCTTGCGTATTGCTGCGTATTACCCGAACGCAGATAAAGGCAGTCATACCCAATAACGCGCAATACAACGTGCTTACTACGTACTCAATACGCAGACTAGCGCATATGCCTGCGTTGGTCGCTCGTTAGTTTTAAAATTTTCTAAACTATAGCAAGCAAACGCAAGGTCAAATCGCATACGAGCGGATACGAGTGGCAACCAGTGAATGCTAGCGACAACGAGTGGCTTAGCGCAGGTAAACGCAATCATATGCACCTCTTTTTTGGAGCACTTTTAGCTGCGTTTCCTGCACGATCTACCTCGCTTTAGCTCGTGTCCATACGCATGATTGCGCTTATTTTTGCGCTGTTGCTCGCACATCGCTTGCAGCAGCAAAAAAACCTTGCGATTGCCACTCGCTACGCTACGAGTCTAGCTCGTACGCCGTTCGCTTTAGCTCGCAGTCGTTGGTTGCAGCACGTTTTAGCTCGCTATCACTGCGATTAGTTGGCTATGCGCTGCGTATCAGCAATATAAGGCGGGGCGCCTCACGGATTGGAATCACACCGCAGTCAACATTTGAAGAATATACAACTACTGAACAAGAAGATGCCGAACGCCAACGAGGACGAAGCCATCAGTCGAGCCGCCTAGGTCCCATCGCCCCCGCTGGCCACAAAGTCACCATAGCTGGGTGAACACGAGGAGACGAACGTGGCGAAGAAGTCGCGGAAAGACGTAGTCAATTTCTCAAGTGACCAAGAGAAGGATCTTGCCTATTGGTAAGGATGCCGAAAGCATTGTCCACCATGATCTCCTTGACCGGGACAGCCGGTAGTTGTAAATTCTCTCTTGTCTAGCCATAGCCCTCCTTGCGTACGGCTTCATTAGCCATGTCGTCATGGCGAAGGTCTCTTCTGCCACAAAGAAGTAGGGGGTGTCTTCATCATCGTTGGACATTGGTTCTTGCAGAGGGTTTCAGATTCAAGACGTTGTTTTAGTTCACACGAGTCGACGAGCTGTGCCTCAGAGGTTTCGTATTCGACATCTATCTACAACAATTTGTACTTGGCGAAGGTGTCCCACTTCTCCAGTCTTTCATGTAGTCTCTGCTCTAACTCTTTAATTATTTCAGGGGTTAGCCTCAAAACATTCGTGAGTGCCTCTTGTTGCTCGTCTTCAGCTCCCTCATCGGTTGGTTGAATTGTCCCTGGTCCTTCCTCTGGTAGATCCAGGACCGCATCCAACAACTCCGAGGGATACTTCGTTGGAGTAGCTCATTCAGCAGCTTCCCTTGCTCATAATCTTCATTCGCCTCTCTTCTTCCAGCTGACCCAAAAGCTCTGCTTCAGGGCCACTATTGTCATCAGATTTATTTTTCTTGTAGATGTAGGATTGTCAGAAGCTAAGATGCTTATGCCCAGTCTCACAAAATGACTAGTATTTTTTACATATGCCACTGCCCGAGCGAGCTGGTACGCTGTAGCGCGAGCAGACACGCATCAAAACGAACAACAAACGAGCTATAGCGAGCGAACACGCGATGAGACCAACTGGTCGGGCGGCTAACGAGCAGCAAACGAGCTACATACGCAACATGGCGAGCAAACTGCGTATTGAATCGTACTGCTATGAGCAACAACGAGCTATAGCGTGGCCATACGCAACCGTAGGCAGTCTTTGTACGAGTGGCATACGAGCTACCTATGAGCTAGATACGCAATAGTGTGACTGCTACCTTCAAATTTGCTGCGTATTGCTGGGCACGGCTGCGTTTCGATATACCCCGCCGAGCGCAGCAATACGCAGCTACATACGCAAAGGTGTGACTGAGGCATTAGAGTTATGATTTATCCAATTTGATCAAAAGGCCCCAACCCGGGGCTCAAACCAATCACAAACCTATAGATGTCTATCTGTTTGGTACGCAGTGGCATCTCTATGGGGGTAGGGCACTATCGTTTAAAGAGAGCACAAAAAGGAGGCACACAAAACGTAAAAGATATCAAAATGAAAGGGGAGAAAAGAAGAACACTTTTGATCCTGTTGAATAAATGCGGCCCAAGATGCAAGGCTAAAAGCGCCCCAAGATGCGAGGCTAAATGCATTAGTAATATAATTTTGTTAAAGCTAGGTCGCGGCTTACATTAGTAGGTTGCATGGGATCTCCTAATTTTGCACACAAATAAAGATATAGTTTATAATTAGCATTTTCAAATGGCTCCAAATTTGACACGGAAATGTAATTTCCCTTGACTTGCCGCCTCTTATAAGTTTCACCAGCTTCTTGTGAGATATTGCACCTTTAATAACTGAATTTTTACAATGTGATTCAATTTTCTCAAAAGAAAATCATTCCAACTTTTTAAGAAAACTCAACTCTTATTTTGGGGATACCTTGCTATATTCCTTGACCGTCATGTTTGTTAATTTGTTCACCATTTAAGTAGAAATGAATAGAAAACAACTTATCTATGATTAAAATACAAAACTATACATATACCTACAACTTGATCGCTTTGCTCCCTTGCAAAGTTTCTAATCTGGTCGCCTTACTCACTTGCTTGTGCAGTTACGTAGATAAGTTTGGACAATTATGGGGNNNGGGGGGGGGGCAGTTACATCGATTTCTCTAGGCGCAACATAGGTTTGGACAAGGAGTTTTAGGCTCTTTAGTTGGATATATCACAACTAAGACAGGGCCCAGAATTCAAAAGATAGATGTGATTTAAGTGCAATACCAAATTGGGAGATACTGGACGGTTTGGGTTCTTTTTTCTTCTTAAAAATGAAAGACAACAATTGCAGATACTAGATAATAGCATCCTCTGCTGCTACCTGGTCTACAATGTCTCTTCCATGGTTTCACTTTCACTTTATTGTGGTATCGGGCCATTTAGCAGTCGTAGTCAGTTGTGAGGGAGAGCCCAGATGAAATTTTCTCATTGATTTCCCTCTTTGATTTTTCACAATGTGTTTGCACAAATCTTTGGTTCTTGTAAGAGTGTGTGGAGTTTGATATTATCTCCTCCATAAGGCGCTCCAGCTACTCCAGGACATTATTAGTGCTGTGGGTGCAATCACATATAAATCTTGAACCGCGCCCCTGGTCTAGGACTGAAATACTCTGGAACTCCCGTTTTAGTGTATAGTCGTCTGGTATTGATCTGTCATATCTACACCAAGTTCTTTAACAATTGTCTTCATACCTGTCACGAAGTGATTCAACTAGCAATCATAGCAGGTCAAAAATGAGAAGAGCTTCCAGCTCATCCAAAAGCCGACTGAATGCATCATCATTATAAATGATCATAAAGGTTCAATTTCAACAAATCAAAAGGAGTGTAGTGACTTGAACTTTTCTAAGGTCACAAATGTTTACCAACAATGTAAATACTCAGCATTCCTTTCGATAGTTTTTTCCGTTCATCAGCTTCAACCACAATAGCAATCTACAGCTGCACATTCTAAACATTCTCTTAGTTAATTTCATCCGTGGAACCACCCAGCAACAAGAGCGTTATTTTAGTTACTCCAATCGGACCACACCTTATTGTTTAATAAGCCAATCACCACATCTTTAGCGCACTTGGAAAAGTCTCCACACACGAATTTTACTCACTCCTCCTGTTTTCGGTTTCGACACTCAGACGCGTTTTTATAGGAAGAGTTCGAACTTTGCAACAAGCGCTTTTTCGTTGATTTCACATTAATAGTGAGTTTTTATCAACATCGTTCTTTTTGAGGACTCTAGCGCAAATCAGTTTTACGTCCTCTAGTTTATTTCGGGAAAGTGTGAACTGTAAGGCTTGTGTGCCTTCGTCATTAGCGTTTCGCTAGCTAGCTAGTCGCGCTCCACGTGTGTATGCAGCCGAGTCATCACCTCGCTACTATATCACACTATTCTTCCTCTGCATGATTCCTTTTCCAGCTTGGGTCTACACTCGCAATATCAGCTCAGAAGATTATTAATAGCGGTAAGAATATTCATTTAGTTTTATCCACAACATTTAATCCTACAGGAGTAAGCAATGACTTTAAGTTATTAATAAAAGATGTATATGTTATGTTATATCATTACATACAAACTTGTAACTTCACCAAATTAGTCAAAACTAAATGACATCTCTGCTAAGCCTCCTCGCTATTTCCTCATTTGGTTTTTAAAGACTTGTTTTTGTGTGCATAACTTGCACATTGGCACCTTTCCCCTTATAAGCCCCTGATTATTACAAACCTGTCTGTTTCTTGTCCCTCAACAAATCAATCTATCAATCAATCATGACAAAGAAAGATAAATACTTATAGAAATTAATTTTTGTCAAACTTTTGAGAAAGAGGGAAAGGAAGCAAGGATATGGTGTTGGCATACATGCTTGCCCTTAACAATCTAGGCATAATTGATTAACACTGATTTTATAAAATTTATTGTAATTGGCACTTATATCTATAGTTTATCTACATATTGTTTTTAGCTAGGGGAGTGTGGATGGGCATGCCACACGAAAGGGGGAAAGTGCAAGTTATGACCCCATTACCAAGTGTGTACATTTAATTGTTTCACAGTGTAAATCCTGTCTATTATTTTGAAATAAATCTCATTCATTCTGTCTTGATAATTGGTTTCTGTCACAAAACTGTATAGATTACATCTTGATTCATGACTTATTTCAAAATTCAAAGGGGAAGACCGGGTAATGTCAAACTTTTCCCTGTATCATTTGATTCTTCATGATCTATTTTTAAAATTAAGTGTACTTGCTCTCAATAATTTTGAGAGTGTGTATACGTCCCAGAGTCATTTGGGGAGGGGAATTGGCATGTCACAGAAACGGTAGTGGCATTTGAATTGCAGGTTCTAATGACTTTCATCAATGTCTTTCAATCTACCCAAACAAATATAACAAACCGTCCAGTATCGCCATTTGTTTTTTTTTTTTTTGTTTTTTACTAATGGCTTCGTAGCTATTCGATTATGCCAAAGGTTTGAGATGAAAATTATGGAGGGGGCGGGGCGGCAAGAAGTATAAACCACTAACAGATAATTTCACTATAGTCTACCAAAAGATTACAGATGCTGTGTGAAGATTATTTCAGATCTGTTTTGTTTACAACTTACTTTATTAATATAGGAGGAAGGGAGGGTTACAGAAGGGGGAAGGGTGCAAATCTTAAACCCTACCACCCATTATCTTCAAGTTTCAGACTAAAAATCATGACTATCACCTGGATCTATATCCACATCCAGATTACAAATGCGGTGTGAAGATTATTTAAAATCTGTTTTGTTTACAACTTACTTTATTAATATAGCTTCGCACTACNGGGGGGGTTACATAAGGAGGAAAGGGTGCACATTCTGAATCCCTCTATCCATTGTCTTCATGATTCAGACTGAAACTCAAGACTATTACCTGGATCCAGAACTCATTTTTACTTAACAGATAGCCTGCATCATTGCTGTACACACATCATGTCCTTAACAACATACCGGTACTGCCCCCATCCAAAAATTACATTTGATGGAGGGTGGGGGGTATTTTAGTGGAGGGAGGGGGTAGGGTGAACGTTCTGAACTACACCATGCACTATGAACATGTTTATGCCAGCAAATTATGTCTGTCACTTGGAACAGGTCCGATTTTACGTATTATTTAACCCATATCTTAATTTGACTCTGAAAACACGTTAAATATCGGTTGCTAGGCATATTATTACCATAGCAACTGGAACTAAGCGATATTTATCCTTAAAATATGATGAAAATGCATCATTTGACATCATACTTCCTATCAAAGTAGTCATCTACTTGGTGATAGCAATTTCTCGTGGTATATTCTACTTTTCACGACATTATGTTACCATTGCTAAGGAGAAGATAGCCCTTAGCAACCAAATTTGCCATTTTGGCTCATAACCAAGTGTCAAATTTAGAGCGCTATATCTTTTTAGTTAGAAGAGTAATAGACTTGAAATTTAGATATGATATCAACCAGGATGCTGAACAGTTTTTCAGCAAGTTTCAAATTAGTTACATGTAGCATCATAATCAAATAAATATGGAGTATGTATTTTGGCGCAATTCATATTTTTGAAAAAAATGGTTTAGAATCACATTTTTGGCTCAAAATTGGTAAGTTAATCTTCCCGAAACGTGTTGAATGAGGTATCATCTTGTAGGAAATTTAATTGTCTTTCATATGACACCTTACACATGGTTAAATGAGGTGTTGTTGACAAGTAATCGCCAGAGTTGTACAACAGTAGTTATACATGGTGGCCATTTTGAAATATGGCCGCCATTTTTTTCCAGTAGCATATTGCAAAGGTAGTCCACCTAGAAATTATTTAGGGAGGTCCCCCGAACAGGTTAATACCCAACAACCTTTTACAACATTCCATGTCTCAAGAACCTGCTGTGCCCCCTGGGTAAATTGTCTGATTTTCAGACCCTTGTACCAAATGGTCCTACATTTTGTGCTGCGCAAAGATTCAATCAGTTTAAATTTTGGCCATTACAAGAATTTGGCTATTGATGTAGACAAATGCTCATGTACCCTTTACAGCTCATTTTTACGTATGTTATTACCAAAGTCAGTCAGTCACTCAATTGTGTCTTACAGTGAAGTCTAGAAAGTAAACTGGTTTCCTTGCATAATTTAAATATAAGAACACTGCTAACGTTTAAATTTCACAGATAGGAAATACGTGACATGTTCATAATTCCTGCAAAGTTTTACAGAATTTGATGTTGGCTGCAAATGGGACATGGTACCTTTAATGTAGGGGGCTATTAAGTTGATTCATTAATTTGTATAATAGAACTTTGACATTAATGAGTTATCATTGGTTGAAAAATGGTTGCACATTCTCCAATCAATTGTGATATATTGCATTGGCATATTTTCTAGATACAAAGATGAGATTTACAACAAAAACTTAGTTTGCGATGGATGTCAAATCAAACTCTTATTTCTAATACAAAGCCTATATGTGTGAATGTATGATAATCATATCAGAGTCCAGTATAAATCATAGACTACGGACATATAAGCCTTGTTTTTCGATGAATATTACTGCTTTTTCAGAATTTCCTTGAAAATGTTATGGTCCATTAAGAGCCAAAAGGGGCAAACTTGTGCACTATATTAAATACAAAGGGGATGTTACATTCTGGGGGTCATCGGCAGGATGTAACATCCCCGTGAACCAGTATAGAAACAGCTATGCTTCGAATATTAAAGCAGTCCATATATCTTTTATATACCAAATTCATTAAGAAAATCTACAAATAATTCTTACCTTATCCTTTTCTTGAGTAAAGACTGGTTAAAACATCACAGGATATCTGAGACACTGTCTTTAAATCTTTGCTGGAAAGTTGCCTGAATGTTACAATCATTCGAGAATCGCACACACACTGCACTGTATTTTGCATCTGCGCTCGCACAAAGAAACTTTTTACCCTTAAACAAAGGGGTTCTCAGCAATTAAAAAACCTAAAATGTAGCGACCAAATCGCACAAACACTGTATGGTGTCCGCGCTCGCTCAAAGAAAAAATTTACACGTAAACCAATGGGAATCTCAGCAAAATTTATTTATGCGGCCCGTTGCCCAAGGAAACGGGCATCTTTAAAGAAAACTATTGACCGGTAGGCGGGAATCTTTAAAAAAAACTATTGACAGGCATGGCTAAAATCACGACTCCAATTTCGACTAGTCAGATGACTAGATTTATTCAACATACTAAAGGGAGATATAAAACAACAATTATGATTGGTATCAGCTACTGAACTTGTTTTTGTATAATAGCAAGGTCGTGTATTCAACAAGACAGAGTGATAATTTTAAGTTTGGGGTTAAAAATATATATTTTTACATTATTTAAAAACAATAGAAGGTCATGGATTATCAGTACATCTATGCATGCCTTCTTAAGTGGACTTTAGAAAAATATGTACTGGAACATTAATATGTACATGTGGGCCCACATGTAGTTCTGTAATCAAGCTGTTGAGAATTATTGTGTAAAGTATCTAAATCCTAGCGTTTTGCCTTTTACAATCCCTTTTATTCTACTCAGCAACATAATACAAATTCACAAGGAGACCAGAAGAAAACAGAAGACAGCTTGAGAAAGCTAGAGGATGACATCTTCTCTCCACTAGGCAACAGAGGGCAGCGTTCAACAAAGTCTGGTAGTCACAGTGACGACAGTGATGCATTTTTTGATGATCCACTACCCGTTGGTGGCAATGCATTCGGGAGCAGGTGAAATATGACATTAAAGTCAATCTCGTTTATCTGTAGCAGGGCCCTCACTAAATTTTAGAGTAAATAAAGACAATGATTAGATTTTACATAAAGGTCAGAATAATGTAGGTTACTGCTTATTTCGAGCATTGTCTTCATAAATCTGAAGTTTTAAGAAGAAATCAGTGTGATTGTTAACATTTTAGATGAGTTTTCATTATGTTATTGTATTGGACCAGCAGAAAATAAGAAGAGAGAGTAAAAAAGAAAAGTGAAACTCGGATGAAAACTTTGTTTTTAAGTATAGCTGTAAACATGTTGCCTCTATTTTGATGTGGTCATGGTGAAATTCCCAGCCAAATTCTGTAGGCCTACATACTACAAAGTTTTGGTATGGGGTCATGAATTTAGTTTGAATGAACATATTTGAAGCATATGTGATTTTATAATATTTGATGATCGTTGTCGCGGTTGAAGTCTACAGTGATGAAATTGTAAATTATAAACTCTTTATGTTGTATAGCGCCCTCGCAAGACTGATATTACTTTGCCTTTAAACAATATTTCTTGACAACAATAGACCAATTTGCTATTCCCTTTTGAAAAATATATATCAGAACTGCATATTATGACATTTTCATGGTCGCAGCTACTATGGAATGGCCTAAATCGCTATTTGAAATTTACCGGGAGAACTGGTAAATTTTTGATTATTCAATATCTCAAAAGCAGAAGTGTTTTAGGGGCTAAATTTTCTAGTCCTTATAATACATCCACTTTTCAAAATTTCCCCAAAGTTTGCATTACCTTTAATACACAGGCATTGATATACATGTAATTTGTATTGTAGCATTTCTTAATGATTATACATACAAGAAATTTTCAATTTTCTTTACCACTAACATGAATTTACATAAAGCTACACATATATATGTATTTTTACTTAAGCAGGAATCAGAAACAAGCCCCACCCTCCTCTCCACCCAGGAGCCCTACCAAATCAAGCTCTCTCAGCTCACTTGGTAATGCCCCACCCCTTGGAGGTGGGGGTGGTCTGGGAGCACTCCCTCCCCTCAATGTAGGAGCTGGAGCAAAAGGTACATGTATGTCTTTATAGCCTCACTTTTGTTTTCTGTGTTTGAACAATCTCAGGTAGCCCAGTTGGTGTATTCATTAAATGAAAAGTGAAGAAACTTTTTGGTGGTCGTAGTAAACCAAGTAAATGTTATTAATGCTTCAGTATTGATTGCCAATGCCTGTACTGTTAGATTGTCAATGGTAAGACAAATGGCATGATATAAACTTTTCATCAATTTTTCTTCATAGAATATATCTTGTGTCAGGGTACTTGTATTTGTAATCCAACATTTTCATTTCAAAATAGCTTGTGATCGCGTTATCTCAAGTACTGATTGATGGATTCCTGCCAAATTTGGGACATGTACCGTATGTATCTTGCAGAGCCAATGAATTGATTAGATTTTGGTGTCACGAGGTCAAATTTAAAAGTTTACATGGCTCATTATGTATGCATAAATAGCTCGTGATAGCATCATTAGAACCGATGGACAGATTACCATCAAACGTAGGACATGTATATATCTTGCTGAGCCAATGAACTAAATAGATTTGGGGATCATGAGGTCAAAGGTCATGGGGCTCATTATATATGCAAAAATAGCTTGTGATCGCATTATTATTAGAACCAATGGACGGATTACCATCAAACTCAAGACATGTATGTATCTTGCAGAGAGAATGAACTGAGTAGATTTTGGGGTCATGAGGTCAAAGATCAAATGGTCAGACATGTATATGAGAAATAGCTTGTAATCACAATATTCTGAGAACTTGTTAATGGATTACAATTAAACTTGAATTTGAAAAATTACTTCTGTTTTGGTTTGTGAAATCGCTGTATGGCGGAGGCATCATTTTCGACTTCGTGCAGTCGAATTATCTAGTTTTTTTATTGCATACCCCTCCATTCCTAACATACACCATGAAAAAAAGCTCAGGGCTTTACATGCATACATGTACACTACATGTATCTCTTGTTTGTTAAACCGCTCGCCGACGAATTCAGAGGGGATATAGTAACACTGCCGTCCGTCCGTCCTTCCTTCCTTCTGTCCTTGTGTCCGTATCAAATTTGGTTTCTGATCGATAACTTCAGTAACGTTTGAGGGATTTTATTGAAATTTGATAAAAAGGTACATGGTATCAAAATACATGTACAGCCTAAGTTTGATTTCTGAGTATGTAGGTCAAAGATGAAAGGTCATAGCTCATTAAATATGCAAAACCACCTAAATATATATGTGAAAATTTGGTTAACTTCCTTGCCTAGTAATATATTAGTAAAGTCCAATGGAGGTAACTTGTTCTGACGTATATAGGCCATTTGTACCCTGCGAGGGGATGCTACGCTTTGCATTGAATTGTTGTTGTTGTTACAGTTTCCCGCAGCCCAGACTGGGGTGATCTGGATGAGATAGACAGTAAGATTGCCAAGATGGGTTTCGACTCGTCGCAGAAGAGTGAGTCTTCTATCAAATCTGGTGGCAGGAGTGAAGCCAGTTATGAAGACGACTTCCAAAGGTAAGAATTGGTGCAATCAGATACATTTCTTTGGATTTTATTTTGTCAAAGATTTAGGATGAGGATTATTGTTGTCCAAGGAGTCCCACCCAGTACGAACCTATGAGCCTAGCCTCTTTGGCTCTGCCTCAACTGTCTTAGGGGTTGGACGATGCAAAGCTCTAATGCAGATGTGTGGGAAGAAGAGAAAGAAGAAGAGGGCAAGATTACAAGTTAGTTTTGTGGTATGGTTAAGAGATGGTATACTGTTAGGTTTAGAGTTGAAGAAAGTAATTATTTGGTTATGGTATGGTCATGAACCGATTAGATTTTGGGTGTAATTGGTCAAAGTTCACAGGGTTGTAAAAGTGTTTTAAAATACCAGAAATATCAAAATTTTATTTCATATTTCTCCGTCGTAATTACATGAGATACC
>BEXV01003082.1:0-22383 GCA_003118195.1 Hemicentrotus pulcherrimus | reverse complement strand
GAGAGTGCAAAAATCGACTTGCGCCAAAGTTGCTTATGTGATCGATGTTTGAATAAAACGATTGGGATTTGGGTATTAATTCGGTCTTTGCAGATCCAAATAACATCCCTAACAAAATTGATCATGCCACACATATCAAATATCGAATATCAACGAATATTTGTGCGCGTGTGTGTGGGTGTATGTGACTTTGCCCTTAGCAAAAAACTTACATTCAATTCATTCTCTTACTCCGTTAATCCCAACATGATACATACTGTAGGCGTCACTTTGGCGCAAGTCGATTTTTGCAAACAATGCCACCTGTTCATCCAAGCGTGAACACATACCACACAAAAATGGCACCAAATTTAAACTAACATATCCCTGGAATAAAACACGCTTTCATAAGATGTATAATAGTTTACTGTTCATATATGATTAAAATAATAATTAGCAATTTTCTCGGTGTAAACTTTTTTTTGACTCACACGGTACATGCAACTTCCTTTGGCGATTGATTTGCTAAATTCGGTCCAAAAATTACAAAAAAGCCATTAAGTTCAGTAACATTATCCCCGGACTTTGAATCACATGGTTGGAAGTTGGAGTACGACTACAGCGGTAATGTCTTATCAAGTCGTTAATATACATGTGCCACTCTCCCACCAGGTGGTAATTATAAGTGGGTACCCGGTAGGATTTGCAATCATACGGGTGCTTGTAAAGTGGTGCCTTGCCGGAGTACTCCCCAGGGAGCCGAGCAAGTGGATAATCAATTGAACCTGATGACCATGTAAATAAATACTGCTATGAAAAGCGCATAGAAACGTAGTATTAATCGCTATTATTATTATTATTATTATTATTATTATTATTATTATTATTATTATTATCATTGTTCTCCTGCACGTACGCTCTTCGTCCTCATCAAGTCCTTATCGGTTTACGTCATATGCTACCTCAAAAGGTGATGGATGTGGCAATTAAAAATGCATAAGGGTTAAACAAAAAATTGGTAGTGTTGTCGATTGTGTTATAATTTATGTAGGCGCAATTTAGACCGATTAATCTTTAATCATTGCCTCCACAACAAGCAGCTTTGATCTTCAATATCGCTTTCAGCGAAGCAATCCGAAAAGGCTTGTTTGCAATACACAAGATTATAGGGTTCCAGATTGTATTACATGACATGACAGCTATACTAATGTTTAGAAGCCAACTTATATTATCTTTTTTTGTCCATAAGGTGAACAGAGGTAATATCCACGCAAAGATATATGAGATGGTAATGGCGCTGATGGTTCTGAGACCCTTCAGCGCACTTGCAGCAACGGCTTGGTGATTTCCGTGAGGGTTGTTGTGATCGGGTTGTCCATTGTGTTGAAGGAAATTACGTCGGATTTGGGCGATCTTTCTGGCCTGTTGTCTGGACTTGTATAACATACCACTGCTGGTGATGACAATCACAATTAGGCCCAATGTCATTGGCGCGGTAAGCAGAATATTAAAAGCTATATCTGATATTTTGTTTCTTCCTGGAGAAACATGCGGACATGAACTTTGCTGTAAGATAGTAGCCATGCCTAGAAAATAAACCAACATTATCAAGACTAACGCACTCAGTATTCCCACCAATAAAGCAAAATAGAGTCTCCTTGATGTCACTGAGCGTATATGATGGAAAGGCCACATGATCATCCAGAAGCGATTGATATTCACAAAGACTATAATAACGACAGAAATATAGATTACATACAGAGTATATAGATAAACCAATATGCATCCTTTAGAAATTCGTAATATAATTATTATAGACAAGCTTGCCCGACCTGCAGCAGTGTTGATGTCGCTAATAGCAAGCGCTTTGTAAAGGAGACTTTCAGTTTCGTTTGAAGTGTCAGTTCTGTTCAAGACGTACACGGTAAAGGTATTTGTCATAACCGATAGAGCAACAACTAGAATTGACATGCATACATACATTGGATGATCCAGTTTCGCTTCATCCATATGGTCGGGATCATCAGAGGCCGTTATGTTTGAAGGCGGAGAAAGAGTAAAACAAAGTGAAGAAGATAAAGTGGCCATCGTTATGAATCAGTGTATGATGCGAAAGAGAAGTTGGAGCTTACTGAAGTCTAAATCTAGATGGAAAAAACGAAGTAAAGCAAATTTTATTATCTGAAACTTTGATGCGTATTCCTAGCAATTACCAGGTTGTAGAATGGTTTTTGCTTGACAAGATGCGTTCGAGTATCTCTACACGTTATGAGCCCCTGTTTAAAAAAAGATGCTGTGAATCTCTAATCGACAAGTGATTTTTTTGCTGTCCATTCTGTTTCCTTGCATGTAGGGCAGGTCTTTTCGTGTTGGGTTTGGGAAGTTCTCTTCCCTCTAGACACTTCACCGGATTATGTTCAGATCTTTTAAGCCGTGGTCTAGAATGAAGAGTGAAACTCTTCTAATGGCAAAATGTCAACTTTAATTAGCTTTACATATTGAAAGCAAACCCATCTGCCAGGTATGAAAGCTGAATTGATAGTAATCTTGCCAAACACATGAGCTTTCCTAAGCTTTGATTGACGGACATTAATGAAGAGTGAAAAAGCCTAATTTCATAAGCAAAGCACACATGACACAAGTCAAAGAGGTAAAAGGGAGAAACGTTTGGATTTAGTACCACTTGGCAATATCCCGGACACAATCATGTCAATTGAAAGGTTTTTGATAGCGATTCACAGCAAACTAAACGGACTACTTTATGCAGCATTTGTTATTTGCAGCTTTTATTTTTGGCTATCCAATCTTGCCTATAACAATAGCGTAGCCACTAGCCAGGTAGCGTGAATGGAAACATTGAACAAGAAATTGTGGTTCAGAAAAGAAAGAGAGAGAGATAGAGAGAGAGAAAGAGAGAGAGATATATAGAGATAGGATGTGTTATTAAGTATAGATGACAATGAAATGCGGTAAAACAGTGTCTTCGAGTTATAGCAAAATATGGACGGATCGAGCCGTATTACTTGCTTTTGTCATTATCTTTACCCTTGTCTTTCCCAGTGCCTAATTCACTCGGCCATGACTACCCCCTATAGTCAATGCCAATAATAATGATTATAATGATAATGATAATAATAATAATAATAATAATGATAATAATGATGATAATAACGATAATGGTCATTTCGAATAATAAGAAAACTGAACATGTATTGGACCAGTCTCTCAACATTTACACTCCTGGCGTAAGTGTGAGATGATGGCATATATTTGTAGGCATACTTTTATACATTAATTTATAAAAGAAAGCAAACAAACATAATCTTATCATACTTCACGACACGATTTCCCAATGAAAAATTAAAATGTCATATTGAACATAAAAGCAAGGTTAAATCCGCTTGGTATAAAGGTAAGATGTAAACTCCACTACCAACAGGGGAGCAGAGCGTGTGCGCTATCACATGTGATTTAGCAATTGAAACTGAAAACTAGGGTAATAATAACTGCAATGTAAAGTGCTTTGAAACGTAGTATAAAACGTTAAAGAAGTGTGATAATTATTATTATGATGATGGCAATGATTGTTATTATCATAATTGTTACAATTGTACAGCAGACGTTCGGTCTCCTGCATGTTCGCTCTCTGCCAATCAAGTTCTCATCGGTTTGTTTCATTATGCTACTTCAAAGGTTATGAACATGGCAATTAAAATTCCATATGGGGTTTATTACTATTTATTGAAAGTTTTTTCGATTGGGTTATAATGTAGGCGCGATTTAGTCCAATTAAGCTTTAATCATTGCCTCTACAACAAGCAGCTTTGATCTTCAATATAACTTTCAGAGAAGCCATCCGGAAAGGCTTGTTGGCAAGACACAAGATTATAGGGTTCCAGATTGTATTACATGACATGACAGCTACACTAATGTTTAGAAGCCAACTTATATTATCTATTTTTGTCCATAAGGTGAACAGAGGTAATATCCACGCAAAGATATATGAGATGGTAATGGCGCTGATGGTTCTGAGACCCTTCAACGCACTTGCAGCAACGGCTTGGTGATTTCCGTGAGGGTTGTCCATTGTGTTGAAGAAATTACGTCGGATTTGGGCGATCTTTCTGGCCTGTTGTCTGGACTTGTATAACATACCACTGCTGGTGATGACAATCACAATTAGGCCCAATGTCATTGGCGCGGTAAGCAGAATATTAAAAGCTATATCTGATATTTTGTTTCTTCCTGGAGAAACATGCGGACATGAACTTTGCTGTAAGATAGTAGCCATGCCTAGAAAATAAACCAACATTATCAAGACTAACGCACTCAGTATTCCCACCAATAAAGCAAAATAGAGTCTCCTTGATGTCACTGAGCGTATTTGATGGAAAGGCCACATGATCATCCAGAAGCGATTGATATTCACAAAGACTATAATAACGACAGAAATATAGATTACATACAGAGTATATAGATATACCAATATGCATCCTTTAGAAAATCGTAATATAATTATTATAGACAAGCTTGCCCGACCTGCAGCAGTGTTGATGTCGCTAATAGCAAGCGCTTTGTAAAGGAGACTTTCAGTTTCGTTTGAAGTGTCAGTTCTGTTCAAGACGTACACGGTAAAGGTATTTGTCATAACCGATAGAGCAACAACTAGAATTGACATGCATACATAAATTGGATGATCCAGTTTCGCTTCATCCATATGGTCGGGATCATCAGAGGCCGTTATGTTTGAAGGCGGAGAAAGAGTAAAACAAAGTGAAGAAGATAAAGTGGCCATCGTTATGAATCAGTGTATGATGCGAAAGAGAAGTTGGAGCTTACTGAAGTCTAAATCTAGATGGAAAAAACGAAGTAAAGCAAATTTTATTATCTGAAACTTTGATGCGTATTCCTAGCAATTACCAGGTTGTAGAATGGTTTTTGCTTGACAAGATGCGTTCGAGTATCTCTACACGTTATGAGCCCCTGTTTAAAAAAAGATGCTGTGAATCTCTAATCGACAAGTGATTTTTTTGCTGTCCATTCTGTTTCCTTGCATGTAGGGCAGGTCTTTTCGTGTTGGGTTTGGGAAGTTCTCTTCCCTCTAGACACTTCACCGGATTATGTTCAGATCTTTTAAGCCGTGGTCTAGAATGAAGAGTGAAACTTTTCTAATGGCAAAATGTCAACTTTAATTAGCTTTACATATTGAAAGCAAACCCATCTGCCAGGTATGAAAGCTGAATTGATAGTAATCTTGCCAAACACATTAGCTTTCCTAAGCTTTGATTGACGGACATTAATGAAGAGTGAAAAAGCCTAATTTCATAAGCAAAGCACACATGACACAAGTCAACGAGGTAAAAGAGAGAAACGTTTGATTGACGGACATTAATGAAGAGTGAAAAAGCCTAATTTCATAAGCAAAGCACACATGACACAAGTCAAAGAGGTAAAAGAGAGAAACGTTTGGATTTAGTACCACTTGGCAATATCCCGGACACAATCATGTCAATTGAAAGGTTTTTGATAGCGATTCACAGCAAACTAAACGGACTACTTTATGCAGCATTTGTTTTTTGCAGCTTTTATTTTTGGCTATCCAATCTTGCCTATAACAATAGCGTAGCCACTAGCCAGGTAGCGTGAATGGAAACATTGAACAAGGAATTGTGGTTCAGAAAAGAAAGAGAGAGAGATAGAGAGAGAGAAAGAGAGAGAGATATATAGAGATAGGATGTGTTATTAAGTATAGATGACAATGAAATGCGGTAAAACAGTGTCTTCGAGTTATAGCAAAATATGGACGGATCGAGCCGTATTACTTGCTTTTGTCATTATCTTTACCCTTGTCTTTCCCAGTGCCTAATTCACTCGGCCATGACTACCCCCTATATAGTCAATGCCAATAATAATGATTATAATGATAATGATGATAATAATAATAATAATGATAATAATGATGATAATAACGATAATGGTCATTTCGAATAATAAGAAAACTGAACATGTATTGGGCCATAATGTCTCTCAACATTTACACTCCTGGCGTAACTGTGAGAAGATGGCATATATTTGTAGGCATACTTTTATATATTAATTTAAGAAAAGAAATCAAACAAACATAATCTTATCATACTTCACGACATGATTTTGCAATGAAAAATTAAAACGTCATATTGAACATAAAAGCAAGGTTAAATCCGCTTGGTATAAAGGTAAGAAGTAAACTCCACTACCAACAGGGGAGCAGAGCGTGTGCGCTATCACATGTGATTTAGCAATTGAAACTGAAAACTAGGGTAATAATAACTGCAATGTAAAGTGCTTTGAAACGTAGTATAAAACGTTAAAGAAGTGTGATTATTATCATTATGATGATGGCAATGATTGTTATTATCATAATTGTTACAATCGTACAGCAGACGTTCGGTCTCCTGCATGTTCGCTCTCTGCTCATCAAGTTCTCATCGGTTTGTGTCATTATGCTACTTCCAAGGTTATGAACATGGCAATTAAAATTCCATATGGGGTTTATTGCTTTATTGGAAGTCTTTTCGATTGTGTTATAATGTAGGCGCGATTTAGTCCCATTAAGCTTTAATCATTGCCTCTACAAAAAGCAGCTTTGATCTTCAATATAACTTTCAGAGAAGCCATCCGGAAAGGCTTGTTGGCAAGACACAAGATTATAGGGTTCCAGATTGTATTATATGACATGACAGCTACACTAATGTTTATAAGCCAATTTATATTATCTATTTTGGTCCATAAGGTTAACAGAGGTACAAGCCATACGATGATGTATGAGATGGTAATGGCGCTGACGGTTCTGAGACCCTTTAGTGCACTTGCAGCAACGGCTTGATGATTTCCTTGAGGGTTGTTCTGATCGGGTTGTCCATTGTGTTGAAGGAAAATACGTCGTATTTGACCGATCTTTCTGGCCTGTTGTCTGGACTTGTATAAAATACCACTGCTGGTGATGACAATAACAATTAAGCCCAACGTCATTGACGCAGTAAGCAGAATAGCAAAAGCTAAATCTGATACTTTGCTTTTTCTTGGAGAACCATCCCGACATACACGTTGCCATAAGCCAATAGGAACGCTTAGATTATTAACTACTATTATCAAGACAAACATACTTAGTATGCCTACCAATAAAGCGAAATAGAGTCTCTTTGACGTCACTGAGCGCATATGATGAAAGGGCCACATGATCATCCAAAAGCGATTGATATTCACGAAGGCTACCATGAAGATGGAAATATAGATTACAAACACAGTATAAAGATATATCAGTAGGCATCCTTTTGTAATTCGTAATATACGGATTATAGTGAAGCTTGCCTGACTTACAGCGGCGTTGATGTCACCTATAGCAAGTGCTTTGTAAAGGAGACTTTCAGTTTCGTGTAAAGAGTCAGTTCTGTTCAAGACGTATATGGTGAAGGTATTTGTCATGACCGATAGAGCAACAGCTAAAATCAACATGCATATATAAACAAAATAATCCAGTTTTGCTTCAGACATTTTATCGAGATCGTAAAAGGCCGTTACGTTTGCGGGAGGAGAAATAGTAGTTCCAAGTGCAGATAAATTGGCCATCGTTATGAATCAGTGAATGATGCGAAAGAGAAGTTGGAGCTTACTGAAGTCCAAATCTAGATGGAAAAAAACGAAATAAAGCAAATTTTTATATCCGTATCTTTGATGCGTATTTCTAGCAATTACCAGGTTGTAGAATGAATTCTGCTTGACAAGATGCGTTCGAGTATATCTTGACGTTATGAGCCCCTGTTTAAAAAAAGATGCTGCGAATCTCTAATCGACAAGTGATTTCTTGCTGTCCATTCTGTGTCCTTGCATGTAGGACAGGTCTTTTTGTGTTGGGTTTGTGAGGTTCTCTTCTCTCTAGACACCTCACCGGATTATGTTCAGTTCAGTCTAGGATGAAGAGTGAAACTTTAATAATGGCAAAATGTCATCTTTAATTAGCTTTACATATTGAAAGCAAACGGATCTGCCAGGAATGAACGCTGAATTGCTATTAATCTTGTCAAATACATCAGCCTTCCTAAGCTTTGATTGACGCACATTAATGAAGAGTGAAAAAGTCTAATTTCAAGAGCAAAGCACACATGACACAAGTCAAAGAGGTAAAAAGGAAAAAACGTTTGATTTTTTAATATGGATTTTGCAATATCCTGTACACGTATCAATTGAAAGTTTTTGATAACGAATCACAGCAAACTAATGGGATTAGTTCATGCAACATTATTTATTTGCAACTTTTATTATTGGCTATCCATCTCTTGCATATAACATTGGCGTAGCCAGGCAGCATGAACGGAAACATTGAACAAGGAATTATGGGTCAGAAAAGAGAGAATGAATGAAAGAGAGAGAGAGAGAGAACGTCTCATTAATTAGTAGAGATGACAGTGAAATGCGGTAAAACAGTGTTTCCGAGTTATAGGAGGATATGGGACGGAGCCGTATTACGTGCTTTCGTCATTATCTTTACCCTTTTCTTCCCCAGTGTCTAATTCACTCGGCCATCACTACCCACTATAGTCAATGCCAATAATAATGATTATAATGATAATGATAATGATAATAATAATGATGATGATCATTTTAGATAATAACAATACTGGACATTTGTATTTGGCCATATTGTCTCTCAAGATTTACACTCCTGGCGCAAATATGAGAAAATGGCATATTTTTAGGCATACATCTATAAATTAATTTAAGAAAGGAAAGCAAATGTACTTAATTTTTTATCATACTTCACGACACAATTTAGCAATAAAAGAATTAAAACGTCATATTGAACATAAAAGCAAGGTTAAATCCGCTTGATACAAAGGTACGAATATAACTACAATACCACCAGGGGAGCCGAGCAATTGACTCTAATGACCAGGGTGATAATAACTGCAATGTAAAGGGCTTTGAAACGTAGTGTTAAACGTTATACAAGTGTGATTATTATTATTATTATTATGGCGACGATGATATTTAGTATCATTATTATTTTTTTTTACAGCAAACGTTCGGTCTCCTGCATGTTTGCTCTCTACCCACCAAGTCTTTATCGGTTTGTGTCATATGCTACTTCAAAGGTTATGAACATGATGATTTTCTATACAGTTCGTCCCAGAAAAAAACAAAACCGAGAAATATAGATGTTTCATCATCACTTAATGACAAATGACACTTAGACAACCTTTTTTCATTTGATGCAACTCATATGATGCATATTTAAAGCATGAATGATTTAAAACAATTTGAAGAGAGGGTACACAAATGTCATTTGGCGAACGGGGTATCTAAATTTCAAAGAGAAAATATCATTTCTAGAAAGTTCATATTCTGCCCTAACATGTGACACCTCAATCAGGAAAAATGAGCCAGGAATAAGAAATGCATGAAGTCTTTCGTCTTCTTCGTGCATGGCTGATCGTCAACGAAACGGCGTTAAGTCGTTTGTCAATCTATTTGTTGCTACGGCAGGCAGCCAGTGAAAACGAGTTCGTTCTATCAAATTATGGAAATACAAGAATTACTTAAAACAAAGAGAACATTCTTATAGCAGACTTTTGATCTCATGCACGTATGCTGTTGGTCTCCATCAAGTCCTTTTCGTTTTTTTTTCATATGCTTCATCAAAGGGCGATGGACATGACAATTAAGAAAATGCATAAGGGTTCATTATTTAATTGGAAGTCTTTTTGGTCGTGTTTTTTATGTAGGCGCAATTTAGACCAATAAAGCTTTAATCAATGTCTCCACAACAAACAGCTTTGATCTTCAATATAACCTTAAGAGAAGCAATCCGGAAAGGCTTGTTGGCAATACACAAGATTATAGGGTTCCAGATTGTATTACAAAGCATGAGAGTTATACCAATATTTTGAAGCCAAGCTATAGTCATTATACTTGTCCAAAGGCTGACAAGAGGTACTAGCCATATGATGATGTATGAGATGGTAATGGCGCTGACGGTTTTGAGACTCTTTAGTGCACTTACAGCAATGGCTTGATGATTTCCTTGAGGGTTGTTCTGATCGGGTTGTCCATTGTGTTGAAGAACATTACGTCGTATTTGGGCGATCTTTCTGGCCTGTTGTCTGGACTTGGATAGAATACCACTGCTAGTGAAAACAATGACAATTAGGCCCAGCCAAATTGGCGCACTAAGTAGCAGATTCGAAGCTAAATCTGATATTTTGTTTTTTTCCTGGAGAACCATCGGACATAATATTGGCTGTAAGCTAGTTGCAATACCTAGATCATAAACCACCATTATCAAGACGAACGTACTCAGTATTCCCACCAATATAGCAAAACAGAGTCTCCTTGACGTCACTGAATGCATATGATGGAAGGGCCACATGATCATCCAGAAGCGATTGATATTCACGAAGACTATAATAACGACGGAAATATAGATTACAAACACAGTATAAAGATATATAAATATGCATCCTTTTGTAACTTCAAATATACGTATTATAGTGAAGCTTGCCTGACTTGCAGCAGCGTTTAAGTCACCTATAGCAAGTGCTTTGTAAAGGATACTTTCAGTATCGTGTACAGAGACAGTTCTGTTCAATACGTACACGGTAAAGGTATTTGTCATGACCGATAGAACAACAGCTAACATCGACATGCATGTATAACATGTCCACACAGCTTCAAAGATATGATCATGATCAGGAGTTGCCGTAATGTTTGACGGCGGAGAAAGAGTAGAACCAAGAGAAGATGTATTGATCATTGTTACGAATCAGTGAATAATGCAAAAGAGAAGTTGGAGCTCACTAAAGTTCAGTCTAAATTACGATGGAAAAGACGAAGTATAGGATATTTACATCTAAAACGTTGATGCGTATTTGTAGCAATTACCCGGTCGTAGAAGCATTTTTGCTTTACAATATGAGTTTGAGATTATCTGAACGTTATGAACAGAACCCTGTTAGATAAATCATGCTGTGAATCTCTGATCGACGAGTCTTCCTGACCATTCTGTTTCCTTGCATGTAGGACATCCCGTGTTTGGTTTGGATCGAGGTGCTCTGTCTCTGGACACTTCAACAGATTATGTTCAGTTCTTTCATGCCGTGGTCTAGAATGGAGAGTGAAACTTTCATAATGACAAAATGTCAACTTCAATTAGCTGTACCTATAGACAGCAATTTATCTGCCAGGGATGAAAACTGAATTAAAACTAATCTTGGCAAATATGTCAGCTTCCCTGAGCTTCAATTGACGAAGAGTAAAAAAGTCCTGTTTTAAGAGCAAATATAAATGACACAAGTCATAGTAGTAAAAAGGAGAAGCATTTGATCTTTTAGTACGGCTCGGTAATATCCTGGACACATGCCAATAGAAAGCAAACAACACGGATTAGTTGATGGAACAGCCACTTTAAATACTAGCTATCTGCCATTGCCTTAAACATTGGCGTAGCCAGGTAGCGTCAATGCAACCATCGGACACGCAGCTGTGGGTCAGGAAAGAGATAAAGAAACAGGCGGGGGGAGAGACAGTATTTCTCACTAAGTATATATGAAAATGAAACGCAGTAATACGGTGTCTCCGAGTGAGGTGAATGTACGGGAAGGAAATGTATTATTTGATTTTTCATCATAGAGCTATATACTACTTATTAGTTATATATCTCTATATTTTTCATTCACTCCTCCATGACTAACCTCAGGTCAATAACATTAATATTGAATTTGATAATAATGATAATGATGATGATAATTATAATGATAACTAGACATTGAATTCGTCACGGAGATGAATTATGTCGCCTTGAATGAGACATACCACATGTTGAAACTCAATGGAAATTTGGTTTACAAAAAAAAAAATCCACCCTCCATTCATAAAACACGCCTATGTTCATGCTTATTTAGTAATCAAGGATGTACAAACAGCAGTAACGATTGTGCTGACTACTGTTCGGTACAACCCTGCACTGTAGAAACCAGGGCACAGAAATTCTTACACAAGTGGTGTTATTTCTAACACCGTTCAGATTTAAGCATGCATTAATTTTTAGTGGGTGTTAAGTAACATGATGTAGTTTTATGCTCGGTGTTGAAAGTATCATCACGTGATTTCCTTTAAGGCGGTTGATTGGTCGAACAAGTGTTCACAAAGAGTACGCGTGTTTAATGACAACTTTATACGTGGTCACAGAAAAATACATTTATCATGATTTGTTAAGCAAATTGTGACAATGCACATCAATTTTGTGATTTTTATTCCCCTTTGGCAATTATTGACCAATATATTATATGTCCGATCTTAAAAAAAATACATTAACGTTTTAGCAATAGATATATTGATTATATATGACTACTAACCAAGAAACAACATGCATGTTGCTAAATATATTACTCATTGTAGATGTAGTATCGAAAATAATATCGCTAATGATATTCGTTTGTCTCGCAATGTGGTCAATAAGGAATATAAAAGATCGCGACGTTTCGTGTGCTATCTGCAACACTTTGTCAGGTGATAAAAACTAATGAAAGCAAGGGTAAGCAAGGGGCACAATGCCTATTGGTCGACGCACACTGTGATCGACCAATTACAAGGCCGCTGGTCCGGCCGCTGGTCCGGCTAATGCATCAGGCCTATTGACCGACGCACACGGTGCTCAACCAATCAACGGGCGGCCAAATTGTCGAATATTGTCAGTTGTCAAATATCAACAACAAGAGTGGAATTGAATTGTTTAATTCCAAACCATGGTGTTAAATAACACCAGCTGGTGTTTTCCGATATAGATACCGGGAAAGTGTTAAATTTAACACCAATGATGTTGAATTTCACACCCTTGTTTTTGCAGTGTGTTATCATTACATTAATGACAAGAGTAGGCGAGTAAACAACAAATTATCACGTCGTCCATGAAGTTATTTTTCTGATTATTTATTATACAAATATGTCGGATCGTACATGGCAATAAGCAATGCGAAGTTGACGGACGAGATTCTGACCACGATACCGTCTTCTGATAACAAATGGCATTGTTGTACATTTGTAGAGTAACGACTCAGCTACAACATAAATAACTAAATATGGGAGACATCAGTAGGGACTGACGAGATACATGTACATTCAAAACCGTACAACGGCAAATATTACCTAATCGAAAAAAAGTTAATTGTTTTCCTTTAAGTGGCACAATGTTGACGTCGAAGCGTTTTAAGAGCAAACATGATACATGAAATCGCATTTCCGAATCATAGCTTATCAGAACATAAATGAAAAATTGGGGATAACCAGCCATTCTGAAGAGTTATAGCGAATTCAAAATAGGTACTCTTTTTAAAAACCACTTTTGGCAATTTTTGCATTCGCGTGCGTGAGACTATTTTGGGGTTTAACAAATGTATATGAGCTAAATCTACTTCAATAAATGCTAAAAGTGATTTTTAATTGCTAATAATAGTATCAGCAACACAGTACAAGTGAACAATATTGGGTGTGACCATACGTTTACCAATAACGGCATTTTTTTGCATATCAAATATTCAGAAATGACAATGTATGACTGAAATATGGTCCTTATTATAGGAATTACCAAAATGGTGCCTAGATGATGTCACGCATTAGTTTTGAAAAAAAAAATCATGAGATATGAAGCGACAAAAATCTATACAGAAAGAAAGGGGAAACAAAATGAAGTGATCTGCTACGCTACGCTATTTAACCTTTTTTTTCTGTCGAAATGTACACTCCGGGCGAAATTGTGAGAAATGGGATATTCCTTTTTTTAGGAAGGTATTTAATTTATTTTTGAATGAACCAAATTAACATTATCGAGATAAAAATGAAAGACATTTCTGTTACATATAAAATCATTGGTTTTGATAACAAAATAATTACAAACAATACATTAAAAAAGCAACAATAACAAATTTATTACAAATCATGGCATTGAATAAGGTAAAAATATAAATGTTTCCTTTGTCCCCCCGGGCACTCTGCCCCCAAAACCTAGTCTCCCTCCCTATCCTCCTTCATACCCCGCCCCCTCCCCCTCCTAACCCCCCCTCCCTCCCGGAAGTATGCGACGGGGAAATCACAAATATTACCTTTAGGCTTTTGACATTTGAATTTGAATTCATTAACAACATCACGTCACAATAATGACAATATATGAACAATCATACAATGCAAAGAATGATACCGATTCATTTATACATAGTAGAAGAGTAATGTTGATTGAACAGTAATGGTTTTAAAACGAAACATGTATTTAGCCATAGAAATACATACCATTAAACGTACCAACGATATACACCTACGTTATGTGTATTACTCAAATTTAGGTGAAGTTGTTAACAGGAAATTGAAGTTAGCACAAGGGCTAATCGAGCGTAGTTAAATTCTTTGGCAAGATTTATGTTCCTTTGTTAATATATATGAATGTTGTTTGTTTTGTATTAACATATATAAATAAATAACAATACAGTCTCACGTTACTTTTTTTCATTCAAGTCTATGACCAAATACAATTATCACTATGTTCATAAAAAAGGGATGTATATCAATACAAATAAAAACATTCAGATTAGTACATGCACCAATCCCGTAAAAGCAATATATATAAACTATACAAAAACCAAGCTTCATTAACAAAGCTTGTTCCGAAACCGCTACATGACAACCTCTATACACGCCACTTTCCAATCTCTTTTAAGTGAAGCACCAAGGAATAACGTAAAAGTGCTAACTCATTTTCTTCTAATTTATCTTGTGCAATCTGGTTTATGATATTATAATGATATTATATCCGGTTGGTGGTATTTTCCTCTCCTATTTACCGAAAGCAAATATTTTGCTAATATTAATATTTTTTTACTGCACCTGTCCCGTACCTTCCGAGTAAATTCACACGTATGAAAAGTTTTTTCTTCTTTTATATCAATAAACTTAAATTTACTTAAGTGAGAATTTGTATACTCAATTCCTTGCAATAATTTAAATCCGAATTCCCTCAAAATAATGCTCGAAGTTCTCCATTTCTATTATTGTAGGTGGCATAAAGCGATCTATACAGTGAGTCCCAGAAAAAAACGAAACCGAGAATTATCGATGTTTTATCATTACTTAATTCACAAGTTTGATTAATAAATGACACATTTATGCAAAGCTTAGATCCTCTTATTTCATTCGATGCAACTCACATGATGTGATAGTTCACGCATGAATGATTAAAGTCCATGTGAAGGAATTTTTTTCGAAAAGTCATTTAGCGGACGGTACTTCTGAATTTCGAAGAGAAAATCACGTTTCTAGAAGATTTGTTTTCTGTCCGTTTATATGAGACCTAAATCAGGAAAAATCGGCTAGGAATACAAAGTTCTGGTCGTTTTAAGAAATACTTCTATAATTTCATTAAACGAAATTGCTTGTACCGGCTGCATGGCGTAGCAACAAAAATATTTGACAAAAGACACACCGTGTCATTAAAAAATCAGCCATGCATGACTTCTTTCGTCTATTACTGATTTATAATGTGCTGATTAGCAATTTAATATGACGACCAGGGTTATAATTATTACAATATAAAGTGTTTTGAATTGTAGTATTAAACGTTATACAAGTATGATGAATATAATTGTTATCATTATTATGATTATTATCTTTATTATCATTATTATTATTGTACAGCAGATTTACAGTGTCCTGCACGGTGACGTACGCTCTTCGTCCTTACCAAGTCCTTGTCGGTTTTTGTCAAAAGCTACTTGAAAGGGTGATGAACATGTCAATTGAAACTGCATGACGTTTCTTTATTTTATTTAAATGGTTTTCGATCGTGGCATATTAAGGCTCAATTTAGACCGACTAAGCTTTAGTCACTGTTTCCACAACATGCAGCTTTGATCTTCAATATCACTTTCAGAGTAGCAATCCGGAAAGGCTTGTTGGCAATACACAAGATCATAGGGTTCCATATTGTATTACAAGATATGAGAGAAATACTAATATATAGATGCCAATTTGAAGTATATGCCTTGGGTAATAAGCTGACAAAAGGAAATAGCCATACGATGACATATGAGATGGTAATGGCGCTGATGGTTCTGAGACCCTTCAGTGCACTTGCAGCAACGGCTTGATGATTTCCTTGGGGGTTGTTCCGATCGGGACGTCCATTTTGTTGAAAGACATTACGTCGTATTTGGGCGATCTTTCTAGCCTGTTGTCTGGATTTGTATAAAATACCACCACTGGTGAAGAAAATGACTATGAAGCCAAGCGAAATTGGTGCACTAAGTAGCAGATTCGAAGCTAAATCGGATATTTTGTTTTTTCCCGGATAATCATGCGGACATAAAACTTGTTGTAAGGTAAAAGACATGCCTAGATCATAAACCACTATTATTAAAACAAATGTGCTCAGAATGCCCAGCAACAAAGCAAAATAGAGTCTCCTTTACGTCACTGAGCGTGTATGATGAAAGGGCCACATGATCATCCAGAAGCGATTGATATTCACGAAGACTATAATTACGACAGAAATAAAGATTACGAATAGAGTATAAAGATATATCAGTACTCATCCTTTAGCAATTCGTAATATGCTTATTATAGATAAGCTTACCCGACTTGCAGCAGTGTTAATGTCACTAATAGCAAGTGCTTTGTAAAGGAGTCTTTCAGTTTCGTGTAAAGTGTCAGTTCTGCTTAAGATGTACACGGTTAAGGTATTTGTCATAACCGATAGGGCAACAACTAAAAGTGACACGCATAAATAAAATGGCTGATCTAGTTTTGTTTCATACATATGATCTGGATCATCAGAGGCTGTAATGTTTGGAGGCGGGGAAAGAGTAGAACCAAGTGAAGATATATCGGCCATCGTTTTTAATCTTCAGTGGATGATGCCAAAGAGAAGTTAGAGAATACCGAAGTCTAAATCCGTATTAAAAAAAATGAAGTGAAGCACATTATCATCTGGCAGTTTGATGCGTTTTTGTAGCAAATACCCGTATGTAAAATGAATTTTGCTTGAAAAGATGCGTTTGAGCATACCTACACGTTGTGAGCCCCTGTAAAAAAAAATTGCTGTGAATCTCTAATCGACAAGTAATTTTTTGATATCCATTCCGTCTCCTTGCAAGTAGGACAACTAGCAACGAAGGTCTTCCCGCGTTTGGTTTTGGAGATTCTGTGCTTCTGGACACCTCACCGGATTATGTTCAGTTCTTTCATGACCTGGTCTAAATGAAGAGTTGAACATCATAAAGGCAAAATGTCAACTTTAATTAGCTGTAAACCTATCTGCCATGGATAAACACTGAATTGATATTAATCTTACCAAATACATCAGCTTCCCCGAGCTTTAATTGACGCACATTAATAAAAGATGAACAAGTCTAATTTCAAGAGCAAACACACATGGCACAAGTCATAGAGACAAAAAGAAGAAGCGTTTGATGTTTATCATGCCTTGGCAATTTCCTGGGCACATGACAATAGAAAGCTTTTGATAACGATTCATAGCAAACAGAACGGATGAGTTCATGGAACATCCACTTTTATTATTGGCCATCCGCCTATTGCCTAGCCAAATAGTGTGAATGAAAACATTGAACAAGTAATCGTGGTTCAGGAACGAGAGAAAGAAAGAGAGAGAGAGAGAGGCCCGAATTCACAAAGCTCAGACCAAGGTTTGAGGTCAAATTTCCTTTTGTTTCTCCAAACCTCCTTTTGTTATTTACAAACTGGTTTGTAAAGAACAAAAGGAGGTTTGGCGAAACAAATGGAGGTTTGACCTCAAACCTTGGTCTGAGCTCAAACCTTGCTTTGTGAATTCGGGCCATAGTGTGTGAAAATGAACAATCCTGGCCCAACTGTGAGAAATAGTATGTGTGTACATTCATACATTATTTCTAGAAAAGAAAGCAAATGAACATACATTTAACAAACCTCAGGACACAATTTCGCAATCAACAAAATAAAAACATTAGGAAGTTAAGTTCGGTTACTACAAAGGAATGAATTGAAGTACATTCGAAACATTAATCTTTTGATTATGAATATGATTGACTCGTACAACATTGGTCAACAAGATGCATATTGCCAGCTAATAGGAACAACTCACATTTCGAGCACCCTATCTCTATTATATTCATAATTTTTTTGTGCAATGTGAAAATACCTAAAAAAGCTCCTGAAATTAATAGCTATTTACCCTTACGTACTGCTTATTTCACAGCGCCATATCATCGTCAACTTGCAAACAGTGCGTATTGAACCCAACATCCTATTCTCACTTTGCAGACGGAGGTCCCGTTGCAAGAACCAACTGCCCAGCTAGGTAAGCTGCGTGTAACGGGACCATACTGCTACAGCTGACCTGAGTTGGCAATAGAGGGGTTTGTACGGTTGTGCTTGAAGTACAGTATGGCTTTAAAGACCGTCAATAATACTGGGCCAGAAGGGATTAGACCATACAGCGAGGTCACTGACAGGTGGCTATCTCATTAACGCAGCTCTCAACTAACATTAGAAAAAGAGGATCATGGGGGGACCAAGAGGCACCGATTGGGGAAGTTTTCTATACGTATAGAGGGAGCAAGTAGCTACAAGTAGGACCTTAAAAAGAAGTGTTTTGTCAAGTTGAAGATAAAGTTGAGTTCTGGTCCAGCGATTGCATTGTGAATAAAATGTGTGGAATCGATCAGAAAATTTGATCATGTAGCATATAAATACTGGTATGTACTGCAAGGTTCTGGAATCATCAAAATGATAAGAAATTTGACCCAGTCTTGGTTAAGCTATAAGCGCGGTACACAGAAAGATGTATATGGAACTACGCGCCACGTGTGCGATATCTATCTGATCCATATTGCGTCTTACCACGGCGAGCCCAAATTGAGCTCGCGAGGGAAACCAGCGCATGCGCACTCGCGAAGGAAACCAGCGCATGCGCACGTGGAATCCGCTAGGATGGTCATAGTAATTATACAAATCGATCTTTCATCAACTCATCGTCAGCTCACTCGGTAAGGACAGCGTGTTACAAATAGTACTTTGAAGTTGACTTGAGGGTTCAATTCTCAGTTTATTCAGTTCTTTTGCCTTTATAAATATTGAGGCAAAGCAATAAATAATCAAAGTTTAATTGTGACCTCTTTGCAAGCTTATGTAGCTTGTTATGTATGAAAATGAGTTCATACTGGAATCTGGGCTCGCCGTGGTACGAAAAAATAAGACGCGATCCGGATAGATATAATAATTTAACAAACATATAAATTAGTAGGCGGTTTCCCGAAAATATCTGTATGATCATGTATTTGTCAAAACATATTCTTTTCAATGATTGGTAATAAGAGCTTCCATTTCAATCTTTGAGAGGGGGCGTTTCCAAAACTGGTCTATACCTTTAAGCTGTAAAATTTCATATTTAGAATATGAAGGCATTTGAAGAGCCTAGCTTTTCAAAGAATTTTTTACTGATGTTCTTCAACGCTTCAACNTGATCACGCCACCATCGGCGGGAGCAAGTAAGGAGGGAGAGGTAGAGTTGGTTCTGCACTGGTGGAGATCAAAATTGAATAGGCCAGATTCTGGACTACGGTGGTGGATGAGGATTTGATTTTGATAAGTAGTGTATGGTACCCGTCCCCTGTATTGATTATGCTGATGTTGGTGGTGTAATGCGTATTCTTTACGCTCGATATTCATAAAATGATGATTTCCTGTAGAGTGCTCCCATAAAAAAGAAACCGAGAAACATCTTTGTTTTATAATCACTTATTTACAATCATAATTAATAAATGAGAACATATCTGTAAAGCTTAGATCCCCCTCTTTCATTTGATGCAACCCATATGATGCATATTTCTAGCATGAGTGATTAAAATAACTTGGAGACAGGGTACCAAAATGTCATTTGGCGAACGGCATCTGAATTTTAGAGAGAAAATCAGATCTCTAGAAAGTTTGTTTTCTGCCCTTTCATATTACACCTTAATCAGGAAAAATGGGCCACGAATAACAAACTTCTTCGTACATGGCTGATCGTTAACGAAACGAAGTTAATTCTTTTGTCAACCTTATAGTTGCTACGGCTGGCAGCCAGTGAAAACGAATTCGTTTAATCAAATTATGGAAATTTAAGTATTACTTTAAACAAACAGAACTTTGTTACAACAGACTTTTGATATCGCGCACGTACGCACTTCGTCCCCCATCAAGTCTTTTTCTGTTTTTGTTATATGTTATTTCAAAGGGTGACCGACATGGCAATTAAAATTGCATAACGGTTCATTATTTTTATTTAAAGTGTTTTCGAACCCGTTATATGTAGGCGCAATTCAGACCGATTTAGCTTGTTTACTCATTGCCTCCACAACAAGCAGCTTTGATCTTCAATATAACTTTGAGAGCAGCAATCCGGAAAGGCTTGTTGGCAATACACAAGATAATAGGGTTCAAGAATGTATTACATGACATGAGAGAAAATATCATAATTTTAAGCCAAATTGTAGGATATATACTGGTCCATAAGTTGACAAGAGGTACTAGCCATACGATGATGTATGAGATGGTAATGGCGCTGACGGTTCTGAGACCCTTCAGTGCACTTGCACCAACGGCTTGATGATTTCCTTGAGGGTTGTTCTGATCGGGTTGTCCATTGTGTTGAAGGAAATTAGGTCGTATTTGGGCGATCCTTCTGGCCTGTTGTCTGGATTTGTATAACATACCACTGCTGGTGAAGACAATGACAATTAGGTCTAGCGACATTGGCGCACTAAGTAGCAGATTCAAAGCTAAAACTGATAGTTTATTTTTTCCTAGGGAACCATCCAAACATACACTTTGCCGTAAGCTAGTAGCCACACCTAGACCATATAACACCATTATCAAGACAAACGTACTCAGCATGCCCAGCAATAAAGCAAAATAGAGTCTCCTTGACGTCACTGAGCGCATATGATGAAAGGGCCACATGATCATCCAGAAGCGATTGATATTCACAAAGACTATTATAACGACATAAATATAGATTACAAACAGAGTATATAGATATACCAATATGCATCCTTTAGGAATTCGTAATATAATTATTATAGACAAGCTTGCCCGACCTGCAGCAGTGTTGATGTCGCTAATAGCAAGCGCTTTGTAAAGGAGACTTTCGGTTTCGTGTAAAGAGTCAGTTCTGTTCAAGACGTATACTGTAAATGTATTTGTCATTACCGATAGAGCAACAACTAGAATTGACAGGCAAATATAGAATGTCCACACTGCTACATATATATTATCGAGATCATAAGAGGACGTTATATTTGTGGGTGTAGACGGAGTTGAACCAAGTGAGGATATGGTGGCCATCATTTCAGTTAATGATGCGAAAGAGAAGTTAGAGCTTGCTGAAGTTCAGTCTAAATCAGGATGGAAAAGACGAAGTAGTCGGAGCACATTTTTTTTGTCTGTTGATGCGTTTTCGTAGCAATTAACTCGGTGGTAGAATGATTTTTGATTGACGAGATGGGTTCGATTTTATCTAAACGTTATGAGCCCCTATTAAAAAAAAGATGCTGTCAATTCTGTTAAATGGCAATTAGGATAGATCGCAACGAAGGTCTTCCAGTGTTTTGTTTTGGAGCTTCTCTGCCTTTGGACACTTAACCTGATTGTGAACAGTTCTTTCATGCCGTGGTCTAGAATGAATAGTGAAACTCTCATAATGGCAAAATGTCAACTTCAATTAATAGCTATACATATAGACAGCAAACCCATCTGCCAGTAATGAAAACTAAATTACTAATCATTTTGCAAATTACATCAGTTTCCCTAAGCTTTGAGGCAAGAAGTGTAAATTTCAAGAGCAAACACACATAACACAAGTCATAGAGGTGGAAAGGAGAAGCTTTTTTTTTCTTCATTTAATATGGCTTCGCAATATCCTGGACACATGTCAATAGAAAGATTTCATAAAGATTCACAGCAAACAACACGGATAAGTTCATGAAACAGACACTTTTATTATTGGCCATTCGCCTCTTCTTTAACCAGGAATTGAACAAGCAATTGTGGGTGGGGGACTAGAGAAACCGAGGCAGAGAGAGAGAGAGAGAGAGAAATAGTATGTTTCATTAAGCATAGGTGAAAATGAAATGCGGTAAAACAGTGTCTCCGAGTTAGAGGGAGGTATGGGATGGAGCCGTATTATTACCCCGAGGACAATTATCCCGAGAGTACACCACCCCAAGGACATTTACCCCCCGGGGAATTACCCCCGAGGCCAATACCCCCGAGAAAAATTACTTCCCCGATGACAATTACCGCCGAGGACATTTACCACCGAGGACAATTACCCCCGAGGACAATTACCCCCGA
>BEXV01003078.1:25529-47128 GCA_003118195.1 Hemicentrotus pulcherrimus | reverse complement strand
GTCACGCTTGATATGATTCTTTTGCATTGCTTACTGTATATTGATTTGTATATCCATGTTGTATACTATACAATTATTGTTTACTGCATATTGATTTGTATTGTGTTTGCAATGATGCTAGAAAAAATGGAAAAATGAAATAAACTAAACTGAAACTGAAACTGAAACTGTGCCATACCTTCTTTCCTGGTTGTAGGGCTGGCAGAGTTTTGACTGCATGACGCTCTGTTGTGCTCTATATTGTCTGGCCATTCTGGATCCAGTCGAGCTGGATGCGATGGTAGAGTAGTACGCAGTTGTCTCCCCATCAACAGCTGGGCAGGGGAATGGCCAGTTGCTAGTGCTGTTGATCGGTATGTTAGCAACGCCAAGTATGGATCTTTAGATTTGTTCAGGAGATCCCTTCATTGTCTGCTCTGCTCTCTCTGCTTCTCCATTGCTTTGCGGAAAGCGAGGGCTACTAGTGACATGCTCAAACCCGTACGTCTCAGCAAACCTTGCGAATGATGATGATGCGTACTGAGGCCCATTGTCTGAGATTACAACTTCCGGGATGCCATGTCTGGCGAAGATAGACTTCAGATGAGTGATTACAGCATCAGCTGTTGTCTCTCTGAGCAACGCTATCTCGATGTATCGCGAGAAGTAGTCGACCACAAACAGATATTGCTTGTTGTTCCAGTGGAACAGGTCTGTCCCACGCGTTGTTTGGCCAGCCCTCTTGGCAGTACCTTTTCAAGGCCATACAGTCATGGTCTGCCTGTTGTTCCAGCTTGATTTCTTGAAGCCTTTTCTCTGTTGCTGGAATGTCGCTCATGATCATGTCTACAAAGGTTTTTGTGTCCTGCTGTAGAAGTTCGTCGCTGTTGGTTAAACCCGTTACAGGTGCACGTGACAGTGTATCGGCTGTGAACAGATTTTTTCCCGGAACATGGACTATGCTGTAGCTGAATTTCATTAGCCGCATTCGGAATATTTGGATCCTTGCAGGCAGGTCTGCGATGTCCTTGCTTCCAAGGAGTGTTACGAGTGGTTTGTGATCTGTATCAATGAAAAATTCGGTCCCCATCAGATAGTGCAAGAACTTTTCACTTGCCCAAGTTGCTGCTAGACTCTCCTTTTCTATATTAGCATACCTTTGCTCTAGCTGTAGTGGTCATTGTGCGTGAGGCATATGCTACAGGTTGCCAGATGGCTATCTGGTCCTCGGATGCTGCTTTCTGCAAGAGAACTGCTCCTATATGACGCATCTGCAGACACCTTCTTTGCAGCTTTCACATCATATTGTGCTAGCACTGGACTGTTATAGAGTGCTAGCTTGAGGTCGTCCAATGCTTTTTGTTGGTTCTGGTCCCAGTGCCAAGCATTCTTCTTGGTAAGCAGCTCACGCAGTGGTTATGTCTTGCCTGCAAGATCAGGAATGAATTTCCTTGCTGGTTAACCATGCCAAGAAATCTGCGAACCTCACTGACATTCCTCGATGGCTCCATTTCTGAGATGGATTTGACTATCTCTGGGTCGGCTCGTATATCGCTCTCGTCAATGATGTGTCCCAGGAATTTCATACTTTGTCTGGACAGTTCACATTTTTCGACATTGAGTGTCACCCCTGCTGCCTCAATGCGTTTCATGACTGCATGAAGTCTCCCATCATGGACAGCAGCTGTAGGTCCATGAATAAGGATGTCATCCATCAGACAAACAACTCCTTCTAGTCCTTCGAGGATCTGGGACATTCTTCGTTGGAAGTGTTCAGGTGCTGACGATATACCAAACGGCAGGCGGTTGAAGTGATACCTCCCAAACGGCGTCAAAAATGTTGTCAGTTTGGCTGATTTAGGCGATAGAGGAATCTGCCAAAATCCTGAATTGGCATCTAGCTTCGAAAAGACTTTCGATCCTGCGAGTTGTGCTAGTGTGTCATCGACTGGTGGCAGTGGGTGAACTTCCCACTTCACGCTTTTGTTTAGCTGTGTCAAATCTACGCAGATACGGACTTTACCATTCGGTTTTGGTACAACTACCATGCCAGTACACCACTCTTTGGATTTTGGAGATTACTCCCATCTGCTCCATCCTGACAATCTCGTCCTTGACTTTGCCCATGAGTGGAAGCGGAACTCTCCTCGGGCTGTAGATGGCAAACGGGTTTGCATCCTTTTCGAGCTAGATGGTGTAGGACTCTTCCATCACTCCAAGACCTTCGAACATCTTTGGATACTCTCCCTGAAATACATGTATGTCAAATACTCTTTTATTGAGGCACAGGGACTCACTTGCAGATCTGCTCAGGAGATTTTCTTCCAAGTCTTTCACATCATAAATGTCTTCCCTGCAGGTGCGTTTGTGTGTACTGACTCTCGCCTGAAACACACCGCACACATCCAGTGTGAATTTTCCTGGCCATTTCAAGCGGGTGGATGGTTTCTGAAGAGGAATGTTGAACAATTCACTGAATGTCTCTTCTTGAATCACTGTGACGTCTGCTCCTGAATCCATTTTCAGGTTCACCGGCACTCCATTCATGTCTACAGTGATTTTCCACGGACGGGAATCTTTCGTCTTGTTGACTGCTCCTAGAAAGGCACAGTCTTCATGCTCTTCGGTTACTTCAGACACATGTATTAGCCTGCATTGAGCGGAATAATGCCCTATTTTGTCGCACTTAAAGCATTTTGCATCTTTCGCAGGGCAGTCCTCCCTCTTGTGCCCAGGTGAATTCCCACAGCGACCACACGGTTTCACACTCGTACTCTGCTTGAAATTACGATTCTGCATTTGCCTTTTCTGGTACTCATTGTTGCCTCTCTTTGAATAGGATTTCAGAGCATCGAGATTGGCATGATCCTCGTGAAACGATTCTGACTGCTGCTTCTTGATAGTTTCTGACTGCCCAGCATGTTCTACAGCCTTTTGCAATGTCAAACTCTCATCCAGCTGTAGTTTCTCTGAGAGCTTCCGATCAAGAAGTCCTACCACAATCCTATCCCGGATCATTTCCTCATTGAGAATACCATGGTTTCAATGCTTACTGAGGCAATGTAAATCATTGATGAAACTGTCCACAGACTCACCTGGCTTTTGTTTCCGTTGGTTGAACTTGGCCCGTTCAAAGATAACATTTTCTTACGAAGTGGTCATCAAACTTTGTCCTCACAGCTTCAAACTCTTTTAGCTGATCCTCGGTGAGCGAGAATGACGTCAAAATGTCATCCACCTGATCTCCCATTGTGTAGATCAATGTATTCACCTGAGACTGTCAGTTGTGAAGCTTGTCTAAAACGTTCAAATCTACGAATCCACTTTGGCCAATCTTGAGGTGTAGTGAAGTCAAATGGCTCTGGTGGGGAGATCTGGTAGGTTGGCTTTGTATTTCCTGTCGCCACTGTGCAAAATTAACACTTCCTAGCACGTACCGTAGAGCGTTCAAAACTGCTTAAACTGGCTATGCATACACAGATAAGTAAAGATCGGACTGACCTTACAGTTTTCTCGGGAAATGTCGTGAATTTCGACGTCAAAACTCCCTTTTACAGCTATCTGTAGATCAATGTCCTTCTCTCTGATTATCCACTATTCTGACACCGTAGTGTTTTGATAACCTTAGTTTAGACGCACATAAGAACGCTGGAAACGGATAGTAGTATTGATGTGTGAGTCATTTATTCTGGTTCCTTTTGCGATACCTTTCATCCCGATATCGATACTAGCATAATACCACAGTTATCTCATCAATTCTGCTCTCTGTTAACATAAGAAATAGAGGATCATATGGGGGACCAATGGTCACCGATTAGGCACTGTTTGTTAGTTAGATGGCGCAAGTAGCTACAAATAGTGCAGTAGGCCTTTAAAAGGCCTAGAACATACTCTGTTTTTATTAAAAAGTGATTTTGAGCATTTTAAAATTCAGACGCGCGCGGATTTTGATGAGATGTTATGTCGAACCTTGATCTGTAGTTTATGTGTTTTAAATATAGTTCAGTGTTGATTACTCGTTATGAAGATATGATCAAAAGTTTATTTTCACAAAATAGCTCCTGGATGACGTCAAGATGATCTTGAGTTACTGAACAGTAACACAATTCTAAGTTAGACTAATATCTATCATGGCAAGTTTCATGATAATGGCGTTATTTATTCTTGAGATATCCTGCGAACAAATTAATGGCAGAATAATAAATGGTAATAATCATAATTGAATTTGTCATTTTGACGATTCAGGTGATACATATGCTAATGTTTAAAATAATGAAAAATTCATTTTCACGATTTAATATTATCTTCTAAAATGCTCTTCCCATTAAGGTCTATCCATATGAAAAGTCTCAACTGTGTAGTCTATTGACCATTATGGATCTATGGAAGATAGATTGAGACAATAATGACCATTGACCCCGTACAATAAGCAGTTACACCTTTGACCCTAATTGACATAACGAAGAATGCATTTTCACAAGTTCATCTTATTCCACAATATGCTCTACCCGTCATGTTATACCTATATTGTGCTACGCATTGATTCAATCATTATATTTTGGGCCATTACAAGAAGTGGGTTATTGATGTGATATATTAGCAGNCTCTTCTACTGATCATTATTTTCGTGGGTTTGGCGCGAAAAATAGATTCTCTGTTGGGGGTAGCGCCAACTCTTCCAATTATGGCTGGCGGGGGGCCGGTAGTGGGCCATGGCCAACGGACTACTGTTTTGCATGTTGGAAGCCGGGGCACTGGAGAAGAAGTTGTCCAGGTGCCAGAAATCAAGCTTCCACATTCAGAGATAACGCCACGTCACAGCAGCGTTAGGTGTTCCTCTGCCAGTCGACAGAGTGAGCAAGGTAAAAATAATATGTTTTAAACTTTTGTAACTGACGCATGGTATTAGTCAAATTTGAAGATAATATAGAATGGTGGGGGGTCCCCAAATTGTATAATGTGCTATAATTATGTACAGGTGGCTTCTTTGAAGTATGCATAATTTAAATTGTATATCATGCTTATGACCTGGGTGTTTGCTTTGTTTTACTCACAGTTCGGAAAGAATTACAACAGGAGAGGGATTCACGTTTAGCAGGCGCATCACTGCAGAGTGAATTGTGCACGACATGTCCATTTACAAGCAAAGGAAAGGTGGAGACAGAAGGATTCTTCAATAGCGAAGCCTCCAGTATTGCTTCCTCAGAAACTGCAGGGTATGATCAATTAGAATTTTACATGAAAAACTATTTTGAGTATGTGCAAGGTAGCTCTGAGCCGATAGTCAAAGGTAGATTAATTAAAAGCGTCCTTACAGTTTTGGAAAAGAATTGGTGCATATCAGTTTGTGCTAGATATTATTGAGCACGGTTACAAGTTGCCATTTTTACAGACTCCCCCTAAAATGGGACGGAGTAATAATAAGTCTGCGTTGTCTTACCCGGAGTTCGTCACTGAAGCTGTTAATGATTTGCTTGAAAAAAAGAAATTAGTTGTTGAGTCTGCTTTTGCACCTCATGTTGTTAACCCTCTTTCAGTGTCAATCCAGAGCTCTGGTAAAAAGAGGCTAATTCTTGATTTACGATTTATGAATAATTATTTGAGGAAGAACAAAATTAAATTCGAAGATTGGAACGTAGCACTTACTTATTTTAAAAAGGGAGATTTTATGTTTTCCTTTGACCTAAAGTCAGGTTACCATCATTATGAAATTTTTCAAGAGCATACTTGCTTTTTAAGTTTCAGTTGGAATTTTGGAAGTGGAACTAGATATTTTACTTTTCAAGTTTTGCCCTTCAGTTTGTCTACAGCTCATTATGTGTTTACTAAATGTCTTAAACCGATCGTCAATCATTGGCGTAGTAGAGGGATATTCATTGGTTTGTATTTAGATGATGGATGGAGGCGTGCCGCTTCCTTTTATTCGTGTGAGGCTGTAGCTCAGGCAGTGAAAGATGACATACTGGAAGCAGGTTTGGTACCTAATGTTGAGAAATCTCAATGGATTCCTGTCCAGTCCCTGGATTGGCTTGGTTTAACATGGGACAACAGTGCGGGTTGTATTAAGATAACTCAAAGGAGAATGAAGGATCTTGAGTCATGTATAGACTCCTTTCAGGCAGAATTACCACAGGTTACAGCACGGAAAATTGCAGCTCTTGCTGGAAAGATTAATTCTCTGTACCCAGTCGTTGGTACTGCGACTCAGTTAAAGACTAGATTTATGCATCATGATATTATTAGTAGAGATCATTGGGATAAAACATATAATATCCGCAGTGATAATGACCTGATCACTGAGTTATTTTTCTGGAAGGAGAATGTATCTATTCTTAATGAATACATTGTTTCTGATTATTATATTCCACATATCATTGTATATTCAGACACCAGTCAGTCAGGCTGCGGAGCCTGGGTTATTGAGTGTGTTGGTATGAAAATGGTAAGAAATTGGACTGAAGTAGAAATGTTAAAAAGCTCCACTTGGAGGGAGCTCATGTCAGTGAGATTAGCATTGCAAGCATTTGTATCGTATTTGCAGAATAAGACTGTGAAGGTATTTACAGATAACAAAGGTGTCGTTTCGATTGTGGCGAAGGGGAGCATGATCGCAGAGTTGCATGAAATGAGTTTGAGCATTTTTGATTTGTGTAGAGAAAATAATATCACTTTACAAGTTCAGTGGGTTCCCAGAGAGGAGAACCGTAGTGCAGATGCACTCAGTCGTATCATTGATTTCGATGACTGGGGAGTTTCTGATGAATTCTTTAAGTTCATGGAAAACTTGTGGGGGCCTCATACCGTTAATAGGTTTGCAGATGATCTTAACTCCAAACTAGCCAAATTTAAGTCCAAATATTGGTGTCCTTATTCGGCTCAAGTTGATACGTTCTCCTGGGATTGGGTAGGTGAGAATAACTGGTTGGTTCCCCCCATTGAATGTATTGGACAAGTTTTGAAACACATTAAACCGTGTTCTGCTGTGGGAACTCCCCGGGGGAACTCTGGTTGTCCCATATTGGCCTTCAGCTCCTTTTTGGCCCCTTTTGGTTTCGGAATATAGTGACTTTCGTTTCTTAGTAACAGATTCGGTGAAAATTGATAATCCTGAAGGGGTATTTGTGCAAGGCAGATATAAGAATTCTATTTTGGGTACGATACAATTCCAAAGCCCGGTGTTGTGTTTACGCCTTAGTGGTATTTGAGCGAGAAATAAGTATTGTAATTTCATTACATTGTTACCAGCAGCATTGCTGGAGGAAGGCCACTTGGCTCTTGAAGTATGGTGTTCATTATGTTACAGAACATGGTGACAGAATGTATTATTGCATAACCAGCCGAATAGCTAAAAGGTAGGCTGCATAGCTACCTCAAATATGGTGTTCCATCCTTGCTGTAGAGCATTATGATGGTGACGGATGTCTTTATGGTTATGAGAGGATTGCATGGTCGACCCTGCTCGTTATATATAGTGCTATTGATGTCAACTATGTATTGGTTTATACGGTATGTTATATTATGTAAACATCATTTTTTGGAATGATAAGATATATATATATATATATGGTTCTTTTATATATTCCCCAAAATTCGTCACAGGAAGGGTATGAAATAACATTGAACAGGATCTTGACAGCATCGAAAGCTGATAGCACAAATTATAAATATAAGAGAGCCTTCTTAGCATGGGGTGAGTGGTGTAAGCAGAATAAGGTAAATTCAGTTATCGCAGAGCCAGAAGATATCAGTAAATATCTTATTCATTTATTTCAAAGTGGGGCTCCTTATTCCAGGATGGAGTCGGCATTTTATGCTATTAAGTGGCATTATGACTGTAGCCCTCAGGTAAATGTTAACCCTTGTGATCGTAAGTTTTTACATATTATACTGCAAGGTTTGAAGAAGTTGCTTTATGAACCCGTTGTGAAGAAGGAACCTATCACACCAGAAATCTTGAAGGCTGTTGTGGATAAATATGGTTCATCTACTAGCTTAATGGATATTCGGTTGTGTGCTATGACATTGATTGCTTGTGCTGGTTTTTTACGTTTTGATGAACTGATTATTAATAATATCCGTAGATGCGACTTAGATATTTATGTCTCTCATGTGAGCATTTTCATTATGAAAAGCAAAACTGATATTTACAGGCAAGGAGCCTGGGTTTTCATAGGTGCGACTAATTCACTTACCTGTCCAGTTTTGGCCTTGAAGAAGTAATTGTCTACTGCCGAACTGTATAATGTTTCTGATGAGAAAATTTCTTTTTAGACCCGTCAATTATGTTAAGTCCAGAGGACTATATAAGTTAAGAGACGGACAGTTATCATACACGAGATTTTTAGAATTGTTGGGTGATGTTCTAACATCAGTAGGTCTGAACCCCAAAAGTTTTGGTATGCATAGTCTTCGAAGCGGTGGAGCTACAGCAGCCGCGAATTTTGGTGTGCCCGATAGACTTTTTAAGAAGCATGGTAGATGGCGTTCAGAAACTGCCAAGGATGGATAGTGAGTGACGTGAAAGATAGTATGAAAGATCGGTTATCGGTGTCATTGAATTTGGGCCTGTAAAGGTATTGGACAAATCGGTTATGTTAAAATTGTATAATCCTTACGGAAAGATTGACAAGCTAGGACAGAGGAGATGTCATGTATTTGTGTATTGGTTTGAAACATGTATGATTCAAGTTCTTTTAATTGAAAAATTGTTCTCTTTCGTGTTTTCCTTAATGATTGCCCGTTCTTTGATTGACTGTCATGGGGAGCTATATGGCATAGCATTGTCTTGCCGTCGAAGCTTGGTGCTCCCCAAGATACAGGTATATTATGTATTATGTAACATGTGTTTTGTTTTACAGATTATGTTATAGGATAGGGAGGCGAAATTGAAAATAATTTATTCACGTTTGAGTTGCGAGTTAGGGAATGAGACAAATGCTCATGTACCCGTTAAGCTCATTTCATGTACTCTATTACAAGAGGAAAAAAGTCGGCCCCAAAAAAGGGGGTTTCCTTGCTTAATTTAAATACTAGGAAACTGCTAACGTTTAAATTTTACAAATAGGACATACGTGACATATGCATAATTCCTGAAAAGTTCTACAGAATTTGCGAATTCAACATTCAATTGAAAATTGCGACATGATCCCAACATTTGGAAGAACATAGAGCACAAATAAGCTAGATAGTGCTCCAAGATTAATGTCATGTAGATCCATGATTTGAACGAAATTGGCACCTTCCATAGGCTTAACACGCAAATCAAGAAAATCTGTCGAGTTACATTTAATCGCAATTTTCACTATGATGACGTCATCAAAATGAAAAATAATGTGTAGTGATCTTGTAGACGATTGCCTCAAGTACAAGATATTAACATTAACTGCTTCTTAGTGGACCTCTCCATTTTCTCCATTTTAATTAAAAAATGATAATAGATAAAAAAAAACTTTAAAAAAACTTAAAGAATCATAATATTTATTTTCCATGTTAACTCTGTATTTTGTTAATAAGCCAAATTATGAATAATGTTTTAGTCATTGATTTGTATTTTCGTCACGCTTGATATGATTCTTTTGCATTGCTTACTGTATATTGATTTGTATATTCATGTTGTATATTGATTTGTATTGTGTTTGCAATGATGCTAGAAAAAAATGGAAAAATGAAATAAACTAAACTGAAAACTGAAACTGAAGAGAATCGATTAATATTTACAGAGATACAATTAATTCTCCGTAAAAATGCTGATGTCATAATATGCAAATTCGAATTTTGAGTTCCAAGGTCAATATGATGATGACACGGTATAGTTAATGGGCACTTCTACAACTCGTACTCTATCCGAATATGAAGAAAAATAAATGTAAGGTTCTCGTGCATTTTAAAGAGCCATAATGGTTTTGTATAGGGGAATTATTTTGCGTTCCGCCATGACAAACGAAAACACGCGCGTATGCGCGTGTACGCGACTTTTTATAAAACGCTATGCATATAGCAAAAAACAGCAAGTTAGGCCATCCAGGGTTACTTTACAAAAGAGACAATTCAGACAAAACAAAGTAAAGAATCTGTTGATGATTGAAGGGAATTTAGTTATGGAACCCCCTCCAGCTGAATCTGAAACCTAATATGGCGAAGATCATAGCGAGGAATCTGTGCTAACTTATGACGATGAGTCTGAAGATAGTCATACAGAACCAGTTGCCCCGCCGATCCGTGATCATGACCATCCCAGTCAACCGAAGACCACTTTTCTAGGTAAGAAAATGCTCAAAATAAAATAAAAATCGGAATGCAGCAGAAAATGAGATACCCAATGACCGACCCAGCAATTAGAATGTCCCACAATAAGTATAGGATTCTCGATCAATTTCGTAATCTTTTCATTCGTTTTGATACAAAGTTCTTTCAAATTCGCGAAATATAGCTGCCGGTGTGTAGATTCAATTCAAAATAACATTTTTTCATTTGATTTACTTATTTGGTCTTTGGATTTAGCACTTGTTTCATTAAATGTAACAACCGCTTACAAATGTGCAGTTTGCATTCATTTTCGCGGCGTCAACAATAGTCAGGTGGCTTAGCGTCAAATTTATTGATTATCGTTACTTGCCGGTTAAAAGCACCATTTTGGGTACAGGGCTTCCTTAGGACTTACTTAACGATATTAGGCTAGGAGCCCCCGGCAAAAGAAAAATCAATTTAAGGTTGTGGGGGCGGGGGCGTCTTTTTGGAGCCCCAAATAAATTTATAACATTGATTTGTTATTGTACATACCATTTTCGGTAAAGGGCTTCAAAAAGCACCTACTAAACGATATTAGGGTAACAAATAGATTTTTCCCGTTTGTAAGATATATATGTATACTTAACGATCCGTGGACATCATATATAAATTTTTTTAAATCCCAGTTGTTTGTTCATTCAAGTATTATAATTAAATAAAATTGAACACTGCTTTAATTCGTTACCATATGTTGAGTGCCTACGGATTTATGACTATTTAACTGCCTTCGTACACATTAAAAATTAATGGTACAAATTTGCATCCTATAGGGTGCAATTTTGCAGACTTGTACCCTAAGATGTGCAAAAGAGCACCATTAGGGGTGCAAATGAGCACCCTTAGTGGTGCATACCACTTAATCTACAATAGCAGCCACGTATTGCAGACTTGCACCCTATAGGTGGCTGTTATTGTAGCAGCGATCTGCACCCCAAATGTACCCCTATTTCTTAGTGTGTATTGGCTCCCTCCAAAATAATATCATGTGTATTCTTTTTTCCCAATCTTACTTTAATATGTTTCCTGATATTGATAGCAATTCATATTGTGTGAGTTACCTGTCCTTTGTGTCTTGTTTTGTAATTCTGTTCTTTTTGTATACTTCGATTATTTAGACACTTTTAAAGGGTTATAAAAATATGTTGTTATATTATATTTGTTTTACTGTGAGAATAAAGGCACTTTAAAATGATTCATGAAAAATAATGTTGATATTATATTTATTCTTCCGTTTCATTTCATATTTTGGAACCTACTTTGTCATCTATGTTCCTAATGTGCAAACAGTTGATGTATGGAATGGAATAAATTCGAATCAATCAATCATATGTATTTTATACAGTGGGCTTGCGGGGGCACCGTGTGAGTGTGTGTGTGAAAGAGAGAGAGAGAGGGAGAGGATTGAGGAGACCTAAAAAGGACTCTCGGTAACCTTTCTTGAGGGTATGTAGTCCTGAAAAGGACTCTTTGTATAGTCTTGAAAAAGACTGTTGGTTTTCTTTCTTAGCTTATAGTTCTAAGGAAAAATATAGCGCTTGGAGAGGATGAGTGGCGGGAGTGGCTCGACGTTTCGAACAGGTTGACTATCCGTCATCAGGAGTGTACATGTATTTTTACTGTATTTTTAATGTAAACAAATTTATGCCGGTTATGTTGGTCATATTATGTAGAAGTATCGTTGTCTAGTGCAGTGTTTTGATAGCCTTATGTTAGTCACAGTACCCTATCAAGAAAAAAAAAATGATTCGCGTTACCCCAATCCCAATTCATCACAGAATGTTCATTGTGCATCACTCTAGCACTCAATTAGTTCCATGTAAACACATATGGCTATAATTGATTCTAGCGTAGCGAGCGGGAACAAAAGAAGACATATGTATCAAAAAGATATTTTAAACAAAGATTTTTTGCTGTTGTAATCAACACACTAGAAAAGATATTAAGTACTGTATTCGGGTATGTCGATGCCGAAGGTACAAGAAATTAAAACAAAAAAATGGTTTATTCGGTCATGAACTCGATACATTATTATGAGAATATTCGGATATCTCGCTGCCCAGGTTGCCCAAAATGATGTAACATTACACCTATCAATGATTGATTTTTAAAATAAATTTTTAAAAAATAGCTTCATAAAGTAATACATTAGCATTAACGCTTCTCTCTATATATGCCCCCTAGTTTGCCATACCCCATTATCGCCAAGTAGTATATTTGGATCGAGAGGAAGAAAAAAACCTTTGGATTTTTCCCAAGGATGTAAGCGTAGAGCAAGGTTCTAAACTATATAACCTCTCGTATGAGAGTCAAGACCCTTTTTTGTGGTAAGTGGTGGCCATTTTTGAAAATGGCTGCCGATTTGGATTTTTGGCTAGGTTTAACATACCGAAATGTGTTTTATTTGATTCCTTGTCCCTGTAAAAGCATGTTTAGCATTTGAAATCTAAGCTCTTTGTTATTCAGAAGCAGAGATATAGGGAAATATCAGATATATGGCGGCCATTTTGGAAAATTATTATTGTTATTATTATCATTTTTTTTTTTAAATGGCCGCCATGGAACTTTCCACCACCAGGGTTCTTTAAGAGTTTTGATATGTTTAAGAGGAGAGGTTTCTTGGTATAAAACAGTTTACAGACTTTCTGTTGCAATTTGTGGGAGGTCATATCAAATAATGACTGGACTAATTGTATAACAGAAATAATTAATGTATGGAGGGATAAAGAAATGTGTAGATTAAAATAAATCATATGACTTTGGGAAAATGAAATGTAAATAATGTTTCATTCTTGTGTCTTTATTTTCTCGTGAGTGATGTTATCATGAATCATTGATCACACGATTTGCTAAATAAAATTAGTGTGCTTTTAAAGCGAGCAAGATCCTTAATATTGCCCGAAATATGATTTTAATGAAAGAGCCTCATCATATGATATCAGGGTCCTGTACATCAAACTTGGATTAGAAGAGTTTCGATATATATATATATATACTCGTTGATATTCAGCATGACGCAGACACTTTTATCATTCCGTTTCTTGATGAAATAGTGGCATGATTAGCGAAAGTATTGAGAACATTGTTCAGTGAAAAACAAAGAAACAAAGAAACAAAGAAACGAACAAAACGAAACCCCAACATATTTGTTCCTATATTCACCCTAACCTTTTCAACATGTTACACAGTAAAAAAAAAAAAAAAAGAGCATGACCATGCAAGTGAAGGAACCCGATGTTGGTCCATAGTGGTAGAAATAAATTTCAATATATAAATTGAAACATAGGAGAAAATAGAGAAAGAAGGGTATGAAAGTGAAATGGGAAAGAGAAAGAAACATCATCGAAACAAACATGGTTTTCGTGGCAATGAACATTGGGTTGGCGATAGCTAATAAAATTCTCAAGGCTGTAAACAACCCACCTTTTCACAACATGTCTTAACATTACAACCATTACTCGTGAAATGCAATGTTCGGAGTAATTATTGTCACCAAAACAAGTTGTCGGAGAGTCGACCAGGGAACACGACGTACAGCGAGTGGAAATTTCGACGGCAACGTCGTTTTATCATTATGTATTATCAAAAACAAATCGCAACCGAACGACAAGAAAAAAACCTGTCAGAAATATTTTTCTCTCTGCAATATCTGTTTACATCAGTATTAGAAGTCCTCTACCTGCACGCTTTCCAATTCTTCATACCCCAGTATAACAAAGTCATATATTTTGGACGAGAGAGACAAAACAAAAACATAATGTGGCCTTTTTTCTAAGGTTGTAAGCGTCGAACAAGGATCGAATCTATTATCTCTCATATGAGAGACACCAGCCTTAATACCAACATGTCACAATTTGTTATAGTTTTGTAAGCGTGGGTGGATGTGTGTGTGTGTGTGTGTGTGTGTGTGTGTGCGTGTGTGCGCGCAGTGTGTTTGTACGCGTTGCCTTTCCTATTGCTTCATAAATTTTTCGAAGACAAGATGGAGTGGTTTCTAGTGCAGAACGCGTGTTTTTTACTTGACTCTCGTTTTACTCATGACAACGGCAGATTTAAGTACCCATTACTCCAAGACATTATATGAAAATATAAAGGCTAATGTACGTGTTTTCTATTCGAGATTAGTTTCGAGATAAAAATAGGGTAAAAGCAATTGAGTGTATCTTTCAATTAACCTTATCTTATTGCCTCATAAATAAAACCCCTCAAAAAGTTTGGAAAGTCAAGTATTTTTCGCCATGGTTCGTACTATTAGGATGTGGGTATATTCCTTGTCATAAATAACACCCCATATGTCATGATTTTTCAGTCATAAAATGTGCAGTACATCAAGAAAGGGGCAAGGTCAAGAGTGAAAAGTTACGAAATGCATTGCTCTTTTGCGACTGTACATTCAAATGGCGCACTTGCCCATGCCTTTCCAACTGTTGACAACCTAGTCGGCGTTTCACGAAATTCCACAAGTACAAATTTACCGACATCCTATTGAAATGAGTGCACTAAGTTTAACACGCTTATCAATGGGATGGCGGTGAACTTGTACTTATGACGGTTTCATAATGCGCCGCTCAGGGCATGATGCATCGGAAAATTGATAACCAAACAGTCCCGCAAACATTAGCAAATCCTGCCTGACACTTGTCAGGCAGAATTCACTGTTTGCATGAAATTAAATTTCAGATTCTTTTGGTTTGGCATTCACGGATGACCAGTATGGAATAATGGGCCCACTGCCATTTACAAACATCACTCTCTCTTATGTTAAAGGAAGAAGAGAGCTCTCCGCATCAAAACCAGTGCTCACCAATTCATTTCACAACCTTTCATTTTTGACCCTGCCCCTTATTTTGATGGGCCGCATATGTTATAATTCAAAGAGGAATAAACAAAGTTTCTTATAATAATAATGAAAGCGATGATTGTGACATAATAAGAGAGCTATACTCTTGACGGGTTTGTTTTCGAAGACCGTGTCTCAATGTCAATATGGAACTGTTGTTACTGCAGAACCCGTGTGGTGTACCTGATTCGCGTTTTACCCATGACGACAAATGTTTAGTACCCATTACTCGAAGACATGAATACAAATATAAAGGCTACTGTGCGTGTTTTATCATCGAGATTAGTTTCGTAATTTAATCAGGGTAAAAGCAATTAAGTGTAGTTTTTTCAATTAACTTCATCCTATTGCCTCATAAAGGTTTCGACAGCTGTGTCTGAATGTTCATATGGATTGTTTATACCGCACAACTCTAATGCAATGCGATGCTCGCTGACTTACAACATTCTTCAGTCTCCAGACTACTAGGGACTAGTAGTCTGGAGACTGAAGTAATAGTAACAATATAAGTGGAATATTATTATTATTATTATTACTACTACAGTCTCCAGACTACTAGAGACTAGTTGTCTGGAGAATGAAGTGATAATACTAATATAAGCGGAGCATTATTATTATAATTATTATAACTAGAGACCCCACACTGCTAGAGACTCCTAAACAACAACGTTCTGACAGTAATAAGGGACTTTGAACATTCTACCCCAATCTTGAAAGAACTTTACTGGCTCCCTGGTTTTTAAAGAAGTCAACATGCCCATCTCGGTAATTATGTTCTCTTTTTAGAAGACCATTTCGTGTGTCATTTCGTATTGATGATGATTAGGGACGAAAGCATGTCAAGCATTTGAATCTGTGTGTCACACCCCACCCCCTCCGTTGAAAAGCCCGTAGACAACTCATTCTACCTGAAGTTGGTCGACGACATCCTCAATCCGTATTCTCGGGCCACGATCGTATATATTGTACTACAACATGACGTTATGCGCTATGCAACCAAATATATTTATTCATTAATTTAATTACCAATTGTATTGCTTGATTAATTCTTTGTTGTTTGTTGCTTGTGTGTCGACATTAGATTTTAACCAGCCTCTGGATTGCACAAACGCTCCTATCAGTAAATGGTGAGTTGTTATGCCTTCACAATATAAAACATACATGTCGTGATTTTAGGGTTGGGCTAAAGGAAATAAAAAGACCAGATATCTGTACCTTTTTGTCGAAATCGCAGCATCTTGGATGTACGTGAGATGAATCCTTATACGGTCCAATGTTAAGGAGATATCCTGAAGGTTTAGGAATGCTATTTCGGTTAAAACAATTTGTATCCAAAGATATTAGATGTACATACATATGCATTAATACGTGGATTATTCAAAGAATCATATGCATGATATAAGACTTATGGAATGGAAGTGGCTGCAGAAGCTGTTCATGACAAAACCAGGTTTACTGCACGATTTCAGATTTCTACCCTGATAATCTCACACAGGGTGATGAAAACGTTGAGATAACTAATTGTTCACTTTTCAAATGGGTTCGCGAATTCATTGAATTCTAGTTTTCAACAAAGCAGTAAAAAAATTGATTAACCTAAGAATAAAACGATTGCACTCACATAAAACAAAAATGCTGTGATTAGTATAGGGGTCGTGTGTGTAAATGTAACGAACTCATTATCATTGTCTTTCCTTGTGTTTCTTATCTAGGGGTTAATGGTCATTGTCCTTGATTGAATCCATGTCCTTCTTCATTACACTATGATGGCACGGCTGTGAAGGGTGTGTTCTTTGACGGATCATCAACAATGACAGCAGAGGATCCTAAGATAGATATTTGCAAAACACCAGATGCGGGTAAACATATTTAAAGACAGTATAACCCTCATACCCACAATAGCAATATTCCATATTGTATAAGACACACATCGTATTTGATTATATAATAATACAAGTAATAGCAATAATAACAATGATAACTAGACATGTAATACTTTTTTGGAACAAGTTTAAGTGGGCTGTTCCAACTAAAATTTGAGAGAAAATAGAGCAAAAATAAGCGAGATATTCAACAACAAAAAAAAAAATGTCATGTAGATTCATGATGTAAACGAAATTCACCTTCCTAAGGCATACTCAATAATTAAGTTTGCTAATAAATCACTTTATTATTCATTAATTTATTTATCCATTTATTCGTTTTGTGTAGTACTTTGTCGTGACAATTAACATAGGGCTACCATTCACTGACATGAGATTTGCCAACGTTAAGAATACAGCCTCCCTATCTATTAGCACCGGTAGACTTTTTTTTTTAGCGCACTTTGTTTTCAAACGCACTTTAATCAGTCGGTTAATCAGCATTAGAATGATGTTTAGGCCCATCCACAACTTTATGATGGTTTGCATAATTCTTTCTTATGCCTCCTGTTCAGAATACTTTTGTTCACCTAACCCCTGTCGCAATGGTGGCACATGCATAGCTTCTCCTGGTCATACACCAACCTACACGTGCCAGTGTGATCTGGGATACGATGACACAGATTGTGGTAAGTACTAGGATGAGTTACTTCTTTTCAACGACATAAACAGCTTCGAAACACGAAAGTCAAGTCGCCATAGAAAACTTTATGAATAAACTACTGGTGTATCGAATATGTCCATTATAAAATGTAATTATAGAAAAATAATCCTAATTTCACTTTGTTGTTGTTTATTGGTTTGTTTGTTTGTTTGTGCTCCTCGCAGGTGTTACTGTACAAGTACTCATTGTCAGCCCAAATAAGACCGGACTTTGGGTTGCAAATATGAGTGACTTTGTATTCTCGAGTTTCATAGAGCTCGGGGGCTCCGCCAGGATCGGAAGTATATTTTTTGATGACGGAGCTAATGCTCTCTTTTGGGAAAATCTTGCGACTTCTAGTAGCTGGTCAATCCTTTTATCTAGAATGAATTTCGACATTTTGATGTTTCAATTAGGAATGCCAAACAGTACACTCATCTCCAATAGACAGGAAGGTATGGTTGTTTACTAGAAGTCTTATCTCCTAGTGACAAAATTCAAAATTACAATTTTTATTGAAAAGTACTTACATTAAACGGCCCAGAAATTGAAACATGCCGACAGGCCAACAGCCTACGATGTCATGAACCTATCCCCAAATTATTTGAGCTGTGGCCCGCACCTTTCTTGAACTTTTGTGAATGCCGACGTTATCGGTTTCATGGTCTGTGGATCTCATGGGCTGAAGAAGCATGTACTTCTTGAATGCGTTGATCGTTCTTTCCAACGTTTGGATTCCTCTTATTCTAGTGATATGGACACTACTGTGGTCTAACTGCAGATATTAGAAAGTTAAAACAAGTAAGAGTTAGAAAATAAAATCAATCATCTGAAATCCGAAGCTATCTATAGGTTGCTCAGTTCATAGACAAGTAAACCCCCTTTCAAAATGATTATCTGAATGTCTACTCGATCTCAATACCCCTTTATAATTGGAAACCCTGTGACCATAATTATTCAAAGTGAATTTGGTATCAGAGTTTTGTTTTAATCCATGGAAAACTCATATTTTAAAGACTTCTGGACCGTGATGGACCGTGATATTGTACGTGTTAAATAAAGATCTTATTGTTCATAACAAAAAACCTAAGCAGTACATTTTCCTAAGTTGACCTCTTATTTTATGCTCTTTATACATGTTCATGATGTATCAGCTTTATATCCTTGTCTCACCATGGACGTGAAGAAACAGGAGCTTTACTGGTCAAGTTATTCCGCGGGATATAAGCGGCGAACCGTAGGAGGAGAAGAAGCCCTGAAAGGAATCGTTTTCGGTTTTGGCTGGATACATGAAAGCGTGAAGCCCTTTCAGTGTGTCATTGATCAACAACGGAGGTAACTTTTTTAGATGTTCATAAACCCCTACAAAAGTTGAGGGATTCGTGTATGATTGATAATATATCTCTTGTTATGGCATAATCATCGCTAGTTTAAGATCATTCGAATATTGTTATGTTGTTTCAGTCACGGTCATGGAATGTGCAGTAGAATAAGGGACAAGGGCAAAAGTGAAAAGTTGCAAAATATACTGCTCTTGTTCGGTTGTAGATTCAATTCGCTGTATTGCCCATGCCTTCTCGACAGTTGTGAACCTAACATGATGCTTCAGAAAGTTGATGACTAAACAGTAGCGAAATGTCTTTACACGTCCTATTGCATGATTTTCAATGTTAGATTCCTTTTATTCGGCAATCAAAGATGACTAGTTGGGACCAATAGCCTCAAAGTCATTCAAACGACATAACAATACCAATGCTTACCATGTTCATTCTACAACAAGCCACCCTTTCCCTTGCCCCTTATTCAGATGTACCTCTAACTCCATGGCCTAACACCATTTTAAAGAGGATTAAACACAATCATGTGTTAATGATAAAATCAAAGCGATGATTATGCCTTGATAAGAGGGCTAAAATCGATCCAACCTAAGTTTCCAAACTGTACTTTAGGAATGCATACGAATATTGAGGCAAACGGTTAAAAAACTAATACCCCAAGGTGAACTCGAAACTGTGCTCTGTCTCGAAATCACCGAGGGTAATCAATTTAAAGAAGACGTGAAAACTGAGCTGTCCATATTTGTTTTATAAAGCACATCTCCTATACGGATGCTTGAAAATTGATATTTATAATTGAGAATATGCCTGTCAAAATGTTTTTATCTCTAGGGAAATTTATTGACCAAAGGGTTTGAGCAGTGCATGTGTATTACAAAGTGTTTTTTTTTTTTAACTGAATTTGTTCTTCTTTATTTTTTTCACCTCTACTTCTCCTGCTGTTGTCTCTTTCGAGAAAACCTCTTGAATAGCTAAGGGTAGAATATTCTAGAAGGATATATCTAATGAGCCATGTTAAAAATTCGTTCTTTAAACATTCGGCGAAAGATTTTTATTTTTTGTTTCGCTCTGTTCAGTGATAGTAATCGTTATCTAAAATGTGGGACGAGGCGTTGGGTCAAGTGTTAAAAAAAGGGAAATACTAGACTTCGGTCTACGTTACAGTAGCAGATAAAGGGCCACGGGACCGGCACAGCAAGCACTGTCTTGAAAGTGCTCTAAAATGTCAACGTTATAAAGTATTTTGAGTTTGTATACAAATGTAGCAAACTACACTACACAAGGTTTTCGCCTAAATGTTCAACGAAAAGTGTGCTGAACTCTTCCTGTACAGGCGTCGTAACTTTCTGACTTTCTTTCTTTTTAACACATCAAGCACACAACGCCGGCATCAGCCATGCGCCTTGATTGGATTCCAAACCATAATCACTTCAAAAAGCAGACCTTCTACCGATTGAGCGAGAACATTAGTAGTAACCCGGTACCTTTAAAGTGCAATTTTTAGAAGAGGTTTGATCCAAAATCATTTTTAGACTGATTAGGATACCAAGTAGGATACCAAGTGCGTTTAATAGGATTTTAAATGACACTTGATGAAATTCATTGGTGTTCCGAATAATTTATTTCCTTTCTCCACAGATATTTCTATACCATCGGAGGTCACTCATTTAACAACAAAGCGATCACTCGATTTCATCTAGACAGTTTGCATTCTGAAACGATTTCATCAGATCTACTTACTGGGGATGCAGTTAACGGATTGACAATAGATGAGAAAGGTAAAAAGTATACATGATGTCAGGAGTTGGCCCTAAGGACACCTCATTTTCCCTTCGAATTTAGTATTTTTCACTCAAATGTAAGTTACGTGCGGTCCAATAGATGCGAATGTTGAATTTTGGAGTTAAGAATGAAAATTGTCAATTTCCCTTAGAAGGCCAAGAGGCTGTCCCGAAAAATAAATAATCAAGCCCATAATATATGACCCCCTTAAATGGTTTTTAACATCATAACATGATTTAATATCAAAATATTAATTGATATTAATGGTGCAAACAAGAGATTCGTATTTCATAATGTCATTCAGTATGATATATTTTGTGATATAACTTACAGGTTAGAATAATTGATTAACAGTTGATATCGTAATAAAATCCCACTTGATTTTTATCTTCTTTTTGATCTCATATGTAGTATACAGAATCAAGAATGAAATACATTTACTGATACCCTATAGTGAAAATAATTTTATTTTAATTAACTGAAACTACTAATTATTATGTAGAATGTTATAATAAAATACTCATTATCAAGGATACACTTCAAGCTCAACATTAGTCCAGAATCTGACGGACTAAATTTTTAATCATCTCCACCACCGCGACCTCCCCCTAATACTTGCTGCGAAGCTGAATATAAGGTGCATGTATACTGTCAAATAACTCATTTCTAAAAATCACGTTGTTTCGCGCACCCGTTTACACTTGTGCTGAAACATCACCGACTGAAAAGCTCAGTGATGTTTTGGGGGGTTCTAGGACAATTACCCCCTGGGCAATCACCCCCGGAAAATTACTCCCCGGAAAACTACCCCC
>BEXV01003078.1:5234-19314 GCA_003118195.1 Hemicentrotus pulcherrimus | reverse complement strand
TGTGTTTTCTTTTGTTTTAAAGTTTCTACTTATTTGATATGTAACATATATGTTCTTAACTAATTTAATATCTTTTTACACTTCGTTTTGTTTTATTATATTTAAATATACCAACAGATTTTGATGATCATAACTTATTTCAATTGTTTATCTTTTAGGTCTATCAATATAGTCTTAATTAACTTAAGTGTTTTAGCTCATTTTCTATATATTGTTGTGGTATGGTTGTAAATGTGTCAGTGTTATGTTACTATTGTTTATATGTCATGATTATGTTGCTTTTTAAACAGGCCCTGTTTGAAAACAGTCTGCGAACTGTTTTGGGCTTTTACCGTGTATAAATAAAATAAACTCAACTCGAAGATTGGGATCTGGTGCACATTTGTATGCGCGCTTAATATCCAATCATTCGGGGTTAATAGTAATTACATTTGAAAATATATACATGTTTGTAGGTAATATGATACATGAATATCAATTGAAGATATCATACTAAATTATCATTTGAATGAGATTTGTGCCTTTAAAGTTTATAAGATGTGGCCTACAAATTTGCTAATTAGTGTCTGTTAGCTTCATTTAATTCTTTTGCATGTTGATATTGTGTCTACGGGCATTTCAGCAAATTTGTCAGATCCCGCTCTTCTTTTTTCCTTTAAGGCATTGTTTAACAATGTCAAATCTGAGATGCATGGCCCTGCGTCGTATCAGCGTCTGTGATTTGGTGTAATATTGAAGCCCTTTAAAAAAATATATATTGTTCAAAATGATCATGAAGTGCCTTTAAAAAGTAAAAAAAACTTTGAGTGACGGTTTTTACCATTTTCATTTTCCCGTTTAGATTGTAGTGGTTTAAAAAACCGTTGTGAAAACGGTTTTTGAAATTTCGAATTCTAATCATACACTGTTGGTCATAATAGTGGAATATTTATTTTTACCCCAGTTTAAGGAAGGATTAAAAAATATATATATTTCTAATAGATCTAGATAATGGCATACATTCTCAGATTTTATTGAATATTAATTTGCGAGTATTTGTTTTGCGTGACTGCTATATCATTTGTATGCTACTATGCTAATCAGAGGGACCTACGTCATTAAGTCATAATTGACAGTAATGATGAATAATGCCTCACAAAAGGGCACTAATATATAGCTGATCGACACGATTTTTATCCTGGGGCCTCACAGTAACAAGGCCATTGCTTAGCCCCTGAATCATGACTGTACGCAGTGTTTGCTAGGGTACGCGGCCCCTTCCACAAATCCCCCAAAACGAAGAAAATGCAATAAATTGTCAAAAATCATTGCATTTTCCCCCGGCCCCCAACAAGAAAAATTCCTCTGTGTGGCCATGCCTTGAACCCTAGCTGATTAGCATAGTAGCACACATATGATTTAGCAGTCACGCAAAACAAACACTCGCAAATTAATATTCAATAACATCTGAGATTGTATGCTATTATCTAGATCTATTAGAAATAAATTATTTTTTAAAATCCTTCCCTAAACTGGAGTAAAAATAATTATTCCACCATTATGACCAACAGTGATAAACAGACAGGCGATCGGCTTTTAAATATCATGGGCAGTTTCTGACTGGAATACAGGTTTATGATTATGATTGCAGCATGAGCTAAATCCAGGATGTTTTTTTAGGAATCTGAGATAAAGATACCCAACCCCTTTAAAAAGATAAATCTGCATTTTGTGAACTTATTGTGGCAAATTGATCCATAAATGATATTCCCAATTTACCCGTACCAATATTTATTATCTTCCTTTAAAAAATCTTATTTTATCTAATTTTATCCAAATTGTCTTTGTTATATGTATAAATGCATAAATACATGACAAAGATAACAGATATTATTTTGAAGCGCCAAACGAATTAATTCTCAATCATTATGTGTCGTAAATATTGGCAAAAATTACTAGTAATTTCAATTGATACATTTTTTCCTCAATAGCCTGGCTTCGTTCACAAAAATTCTACTCCTTCCTACTACAATTAAGTGTTTTTGAGATCTTTGTAAAAATGTTCATGAATTAAGAATACCGACTGCATATCTGAAATAGGAGCATAAAATGGAATAATAATAAATGACCGGTATTTAAAAATGTTGCATGATTAGTGAAGAGTCAACTGATAACCTCCCCACCTTGTAAGAATTACCATGTATAAATGTACAAACAAAATCAGACAAGGCGACATGAAATCATCATTTTTATTAAATAAAATGAGTCTTATTATTTATTCATTGTATTACAAAGTAAGAGTAATTTGAATAAAATAAAGATGATCAGCACTCCTTAAATGAGTAGACTAACTTAAATCTCAATTATTTAGTCCTCTGTGTGCGTACGAGCCAATTAGAAAATTGTAATAATGTTTGGTGATCTAATTCTACTTCATGCATGCAATATTCCAGGACTATATATATATATATATATATATATATATATATCTAATGCTTATACATTTTTCATCTATTTTGATATGGAAGATCACGGCGTTTTTCTTTCTGCATTTTACAAATCTTTTATTGGGATAAGTTTAAAGATATTACAAAGTTTTGGTATGGGGTCATGAATTCGGTTCAAATTGACATATTGGAAGCATATGCGTTCCTGCAATATTCATTGATCGTTGTCGCGGTTGAAATCGAGTCTGAAGTTACGAAATTATAAATAATAAACTCTTTATGTTGTATAGCTCCCTCTGAAGGTCAAGATATTAATTTGGCTATAAAACAATGTTTGTTGACTAAAATCGACCGATTAGCTATTATCATTTGGAAATTATATATTACAACTACAGATTCTGAGATTTTCATGGTCGCAGCTACCATTGTACAGCCATAGGCGCTATTTGAAATTTATCAACATTTACCGGGAGCACCAGTAAATTTTTATATTCAATTTTTCTCGAAAACAGAAGTGATTTAGGGGCTTGTGTTTTCTTCTTCAGGCGAATTTAAAAGATAATTCTCTTTTTTTTCCAAAAATAAGCTTGAAGTGGAATACAGAAACATTATGAAGCTCTAAAAAAGTTTTTTTTAAAAGATATGACTTATTTCTAACACAGAGTTTTATGTGTAACAAAAAGTAGATATTAAATTGTGTTGCTTTTTTAAATTTAGAAAATTATGTCTGCAAAGTATATATATTTAAAGATCCGTGTACATCATAGATACAAAATTCCTAATAATTTTTAATTTAAGTATCATTATAAAATAAGATTGAACACTGCTTTAATTTGTTATCATATTTTGAGTGCAAACGCATTTATGACTATTCAACTGCCTTTGTATTGGCTCCCTCCAAAATAGTATCATGTGTATTCTTTTTTCCCAATCTTACTTTAATTTATTTCCTGATATTGACAAATTGTCCATTTTTGTACCTCTATATTTGTTTTAGAAAATGAACTGAACTGAACTGAACTTATTGTCTTAAAAAGAAAATTGTTTGAAAATGTTAGTTCATTTATTTTGCCTATTTTATCAGGCTGTATTTTGACTGTATTTTTAATATAAACAAATTTATGCCGGTTCTGTTGGTCATATTATGTAGTGGTATCGTGGTCTAGTGCAGTGTTTTCTTAAAAACAAATTAGTCACGGCACCCTTTCAAGAAATAAAATGATTCGCGTTACCCCGATCCCCAAATCATCAGAGAATATTCATTTTGCATCACTCTGGCACACATCGAGTTTCTGTAAACACATGTGGGCATATTTGATTCTAAAATTTTGCGAGCGAGCGAGGAAAAAAAAAGACATTTGTATAAAAAAAATAGTTTTTTTAATTTGTAATCAACACACTAGAAAAGATATACCGTTTTGTATCTGAGTATGTCGTTGCCGAAGGTACATACATTTAAACAAATAGTATATTCAATCATGACCTCGATATATGATTATGAACTGAGATACTCGGATATCTCGTTGCCAAGATTTATCCTGTTTCTAAATGAGTATGGTTAAAAATTTAAGTTCGAAATAACAAATATGATGTATATTCGGGCACCTCGCTGTCTAAATGTTGCTAGCGAGAGACTACGAAAGATATTTATGACGACCGTTGTGTCTTTGAACCACTTCGCTCAGGTGAGCGGTTACTGGGCAGGCTATGGTATTTTTTAACAGAAGATAAGTAAAAGTGAACAATAAAAGAATAATAAACAGAATAATCTATTAGTATTGCAGAGTGTAGATGTAAATTGATGGATTCATACTTCTCTATCTACAGGCCTTGCAGTGTGTCATACCTGGTATCGCAAAGTGATATATTTGGGTCGAGAAGAATACAAAAATAATCATATGGATTTGTAAGGATGTAAGCGTCGAGTGAGGATCGAAACTATATGACCTCTCGTATGAGGGTCAATACCCTTTTTTTTTGTTTGATAAGCGTGTGTGTGTGTGTGTGCGTGTTTGCCTATCATATTACCTCATAAATATTCCGAAGACCGTGTCCCATTATCTAAATAGAATTGTTTCGACTGCAGGTCTCGTGTGATGTACTTGGCTTGAATTTTACCCATGACAGTTCAGATTTTAGTACCCATTACTCCATAACATACATGAAAATATAAAGGCGATTGTATACGCGTTTTATATTCGAGTTTGAAATAGGGTAAAAGCAATTAAGTGTTGTGTTGCTATTAACATTGTCCTATTGCCTCATAAAAATTATGAGAGACGTGTTTCGATGTTGAAATGGAAATGTTTATACTGCACAACTCTGCTTCTGTGCGGTGATCGCCGACTTACAACATTCTTCAGTATCCAGACTACAAGCGACTCCTAAGGAAAAACGCCGTCCGAGTTCTGACTGGAGTAAGGGAACGTCTTACGGCCAAATCTTAAGAGAACTTAACTGTCTCCTTGTGTCAAAGAGAATCGAATATACAATCCTAATGCCGTTTTTTTAAAGAAGTCAATATGCCCGTCTCGGTAATTATGTTCTTTATAAAAAAAAAAATCTTTTCGTATTGATGATGGTTAGGGACGATAGCGTAGTATCCAGCATTAAAAGCCTTGTGTCACACTCTCCATCCCCCTCCGTTGAAATGCCCGCAAAAAAATCATTCTCCCCAAACTTTTTCTACGGCATCCTCAATCCATGTCCTTGGGCCACGATAGTAGAGACTGGTCTTACTATACGGGCTTGATATTACAGATGTCAGTGCTGTAGACGTTTGTAGTATAGGAAATTATAAATTAGAATTTGACTCAGGAACAAGCGCTGTTGAAACATCAGCACATAATTATTTCAAGCTAGAGGTACCTTTTAGTATTGAAATTGGCTTTTTAGTTTTGGTCACTTAAAGGTACATTGATATATTTGACAAATGATTCATAGACTAGTGAAAATGAACATTTAAAGTGATTGGCTAACATTGTTAGGAATTTACAAATATCTAATTCTGTTACTTGAAAATGGTATAAACATGCAAGGTATAATTTTAAAATATGGCTCTGAGAGTCTCAAGTCATAAAACCTTTGGGAAGTATTTGAAAACTCGAGTAACGGTCTCTATTTAAAAGGTCTCAGAGACGCGATATTATACAAAATCGTGGTTTGCGTTGAACTTACAGCTTTTCAGTCTAAACAATGGTAGTTTTCAGGGTTTTTGAGTACTAATACATGTACCCATACACATGTTTCATTTAATTTGAGAATGTTTTAGATCGGCTATTCGCACAGCTAGCCAATCACTTTAATTACTTAATGCGTTGAACATTATACAGCTTATTAAAATATTAAATATCTTTGTCCTCGTATCTGACAATGGATATTCACTAGGCCATGCCCTGCCACTTGATGTCATGGCAGCTTTCCTCTAATTACGTATAGCAATGTATCTTTCAATTTTGTACGATTTGACTAATAAGGAAATGAATATCTAGGAGAGTTTCCTCCGTCCTGTTTTCAAAACAAATTTGCATGTTCATCTGTCGTGTTTACCTTTTGTTTTTTTTATAAAGCTCTCTATATAAATTCTTAATACTTTGTAAAAAAAAAAAAAAGAAAGATGTGTTCATCTTCAATGATATTACTTTCTTTCGAACGCTTTCGGATGGTAGAAATTCCTTTTCGCTGTTTTCCCAGTATAAGAATATATTTATGACTTTTTCCCCATATCCAATCCAATTTGCCTTGGATCGTACGATAAGGCCTTCAGTATCATGATTATAATATTTTCAAAAGCTTTTTTTTGGGGGGGGGGCTTCTTGGTAGTTTCTAATTAGTTCAGAATTCACATTAACTTTGATTCCAAGATTTGTACCTCTTTTTCTAATGCTATTCTTTCTGCTTTTAGCTTTCTTGCCTTAAGTTTACTATACTTCTGTGTGTATCTTCGGAATTGGTATTTCAGGTAATCCCACCTGACTCTGGGGTCTGAAATATTGTTTGTTTGTTTCAACCATAATTGGAATTATTTACAGAAACTTGTACAATAGCTATCATCTTGACATAAAGATGTATTGAATTTTCAGTATCCTTTCCCTGGAATTGAGGAGGGTAAATTTCAAATCTAATATCAACGCTAAATGACCAGTTGCAACATAAGGTACATAAGTTATATTTGATACATAATCGTGATTATCATACAGAATAAACGAGTAGTCTAGTCTACTTTGAATAGAACAGAGGGTTAAGAAGACGTCATATATCACATAGGTTGAAATCATTCAGTAACATATTAGGTTGTCTCTACGAACATGTGAGTAAGACGTACTGCTTGAACTATTCAATATATCTATATTGGAATCTCCTCCTGTTAAACAGGCAATACCATGGAGCTCGTCAATATTTTCCCATATATGTCTTAATTCAGACCAAAACTTCACTTGCTCCTGGTAATTGTTTGGAGCAAAAATATTCGTTAACAAGAACATATTTCACATTATTCATACTCTCATCATAATATATCTCCCTTCTTTATCTACGATTGTATTTTGAATCTTATAATCTAACCCTTCCCTAAAACAAATGACCTACTTTGTATTTCTTGCAAGTATGTTATATACATTTTTATCATGTTTGGATATTTGTATACTCTCTCATTCCACATACATTTAAGCAAATTAAGCTTAATAGTCGAATGTTACTATTCATAATTTAGGTAACGTTCAGCAACATCCAGTCCAAAGTATCATCGTTTCTTTTACTTTTTCTTTTTATGTTTGTGTTTATCCTTTTTGTTTCCTTTTCTGCTTTCTCTTTCGTGAGTTGAGGTTATCGCGACTTCTGGAGATTCTGTCATTACTTCTGATTCACTATTGCTTGTATCTATATCTTCTGAACTATTTTCCTTTATTTTTCCTTCTAATACATACTCTTTCTCCGAGTTGGCGCTTTTCTCGACGAACCCCGTGATTTTTTTTATTGCGATTTCAACCTAGCATTCTATTTGGACGGGAGATGATATAAACGACATGACTATCCCAGGAAAGTTTGTGGTTAAATATTATCTCTAGATACTTCATTTCACCTACAACCTCTACAGAATCTACGTTTACATGGTAAGATGTAAGACTGAAATCTTTCTTCTTTATTCCTGCTATCTTCATTACTTTTGTTTTCTTTGTATTTAGTTCCATTCGATTTCTTGAACACCATCTCAATACATTGCCAAGATCACATTGGAGAGCACGTGATTCGTCAGCACACCTGATTGGACGATAAATAAGAGTGTCGTCTGCATACATAGCACACCTAGCAGACACACAGTCCGGAATGTCATTAACAAAAAGGTTGAAGAACAAGGGGCCAACGATGCTCCCTTGGGGTACCCCTGAGGATACACCACCCCACTGAGAAGATGCACCTCTGAAGATCACTCTCTGTTGACGACTACATGCGGACGACTTGATCCAATGCCATAGGTTTCCGCATAATATGTTGTACTGTAGTGATAGCTTGTTGAGAGGGATGTCGTGTGGCATTTTATCAAACGCTCTCGAAAAGTCAAGTGAGATGACATCTACTGGGCAAGACAATGCAACCACTCATTAAGTAGATGCAAAACTTGAGTTACACATTTCCCTTCCTGGAAACCATGCTGCACGTTGGTGATTGGACAAGTGGTATCACAGTGGCTCCGTATGGCTTTAGCTACGAACGACTCCATGATCTTGTTGGCTAGAGATGTCAATGCAACAGGACGGTAATGGACGGATGGATGGACAGGATTTATCACCGGCTTTAAAAACAGAGGTGATGTTAGCTAGAGATATATTAAAGATACGTTGTAAGATATGGCATGACACAACTGCGGTTTCCTTCAGTGACACAGACGAGAGGCCGTCCGACCCGGGTGCTTGTTTTTTTGGTCTGGAGAGTAACTAATTTCTGGTGAACATCAGTATCGGACATATCAAAGGATTTCAGAGACTTGATAGGAAAGTCACATTTTGGAGGTTCGTACACAGAAATTCACTAGCGATTTCAGCAGGGTTGCTTACGACACAGTTATCAACTACAATCACAGGAGGAGGCAAACCTCTCTTGCGCTCTCTCATAAAGGCAAAACATCGCTTACGTTTGTCAGGAAGCGAGAAGAGATGATTGGCATGATTTCGATACTCATAGCGACGTTCAAGTATAATCTTATCAGGTTTCCTTGTACTTGAGGCTCTTACCGTACGCGACGTGTCAATTTAATATAATTAAAATAATTCATTTTCCATAACTCAATCAAGACATGAAAAAAATGTTCACATAAACAAATATTAAATGAAATTTGCAATAAAACATAGAAAATACAGCTCATTTGTAATTATACAATCTTAATTGTCGATTAAATTACCACAGCTGGTTAGGATACAAAATATATATCAAATCAAACATATCATCAACTAAGTTGAATTTTTTTTTTTTAAAGAAGAGAAAGCCGCAGAAAAGAAGAGCTTGTATATGTGTAGATTACTCAAAAAAAATAACAAAAAAAGGAAGAAAGAGAGCTAACAAAATTTAACAAAGAAGAATGCACTGTTTTGTTTTTGTTTAATAATGATTTAAACAATATAATTAACATATTCGATTCGATGATGATTTGGAAAGCATCTTCAAATACTTCAAATACACTGATCTTCAAATATACTACGGTGGAGAATTGACGATAAAAATTATTTTTAAAAGTATAACATATTATGTATACCTGAAATAAATGACAAAAACTAGACAAAAATATATATTCAGATATCGGATATTAATAATAACTCTTCGAAAAATGGTATTTCCTCATCATTTGAATTAAAGGTCAATATCGCTTCGAGGCCAACCTCATTTTAAGAGTCATTTTAAACATTTATTTCAGTATGTACGTGCTAGAGATTGTATTTCGCAGGTATATTGAAGTCAACATCACGTGACATCATGTCGAAGCAAGCAATCAATTATACATGAGACAATGGCCTCTAGATTGTGCTCTCAGAACCGTACCCTATACGTCAGTCACATTTTTAAGTTTTAACGAGAATTTCCACTGTCATGTTTCGCATTGAACATGATCGTATTGTAGGGTTTCCCAACTACGGTCGTACTAGCCATTACGGACAATTTCAAATTTGAACGGAACTCTGACATTTTTCGTGTCCTCTTTCTATATAGTCTAAGTCGCATGGAACATGTCCTTTCGGTTTCTCCACCAAGGTCATTATAACTGTTCAACCCTTTCACGAAATCGTCGTATGTCCAAATTTGCCGAAATCCCATTGAAACGATTGTTGTTGTTTTTTTAATGCGCATTTTAATGGGATGTCGGCTAAATTGTGCTTATGACGGTTTCATGAAACGCTGCCCTGGTTTTGATCTCACTGGTGATCCCTCCGCCTTTTCTTGACCAGCATCAGAGCGATGGTAAGGAGGACCGATGCAGCACTCATGCCTCCCAGGATCATGAAGACATCATCTAAAGATCCAGTAACATCGTAAAGACTTCCTGCATTGTTCAGAGAGCAACAAGAAAAATAACCTTTAAGAATATGCGGAAGGATCATAATCATTGTAAGGTTTGACTGCTTATCTCATGGAAGGACATTGAACTTAACTTTTGATTAAAGATAATTGAAATGAATTTTTGTTTCCAGTAAAACTTTTGCGATATTCAAATAGAATTCCTATTGTTTACAGAAGTTATCTACGTAGTATTCCAACCCTAGAATAAAAATAAAAATAGGTGATGGTGTGTAATAATACTTATTTTTAATATATATTTACAATCGGTTTGGGCACTGTATTTTTGAACGAGCAATTTAAAAACAGAGTGACACGATACTTGCTGAAATACCTTAAAAATCATAAGGCCCAACATATTAAAACCACTGGGTGATGAGAAGTTGATGACTAGAAAATGTTTTCACCTTGATACTCTAATTGTGTTAATAAAGCTGAAAGATGTATGTATGTGGGTACTTCTTTCGTGAATGCTTAAGAATGACTTAATTCATTCACATGCTCCAAATTTTTGCACTTCATTATCAAAATAAAGGGGGGAGGGGGAATCTGTTTCAATGTGACGGTCCTCCTCGGCTCCAGGGCGTGTTCGAGATTCCATGCCCTACCTTATTCGGTGCCGTCTAGCCATCTAGTATTTAACCTTGAGAATTGGATAGACCAGTACAGTGCCCTGTCTTATAAGAGTTCTGATTGATCCGAATCAATCGCAAGTTTGCAGTCCCCTATCTTTTATGAACATAGTTGCGATTAAAGTTGTGATTAATCGCAACCGTTTCTAAGACGAGGCGTAGACCTTAAGGATGAATCCAAACTTATAGTGGCCCCGAAAGAAGATTGGTCGTTTCTTCTTCATATCTCTCAAATATCGTATCAAGGTGACTACCTCCTGGAATACGATTCGGACAACTACTCCTCCAGGGCAGTTATCCCCTAACAATATATTCCAGAACACTACCATATGAGACAACTACCCCTTTGACAATTAACCCAAACAACCCATTTTTAATGGGTTGTTTCCCGTCACATAATTTGCACATCTCAAATATCGTATCGAGGTCACAGAGTCCTAAAATACTACCCGTACAGCTACTCCTCTGTGGAAATTATCCCTTGACAATTACCCCGAATGACCACTACCCCTTTGGTAATTATTATTTTCTGGTAACTAAAATTTTGAAAAACAATATGTGAATTGGAGAAGAAAAAAAGATGACTACTCGCCTGTCATGTAACCTGACGAAATTACAGCAGCTCCTGTCACAAATAACTTGATGGAGAGCATACCATCAAAGTTTTCTGTTGCTACGTAGAAAACCAGGACAGAGTACGTGGCTGGGAAGGCTCCGAAAATCCCACCTCCGGCAAAAAAGGAGCACACAAGGAGATGGCTGAAGGATACACTAAGTTGGTAAAGGAAGAATGCAGTGGCTACAGATGTCATGTTTGCGGTAAAAATAATCGCACCGTAGTGGGGTCTAAAATGCAAGATGATGGTGACAACCCCTTGGTTGATGAAACCGCCCAGAGAACCCGCCAGAGGTAGGTAGACCGCGAGGGATTCATCAAGGCCTTTTGAGACTCCATAAGACACCACGAAGAGTGTCCAACTCACCACGGTGACCTCTAATATGTATTTACATGGCAAGAATAAAAGACAGAATGCTTTTTCTTGATCAAGCATTGGAATATTTAAAGTAACCGATAGTAAGTCTACGACTCTGTCGAGTTTTGATTTTGCACTATCTTCTTCATTCTGACTGACTGCAGAAGAGTTTCTTTGTTCCGCGGTCTTACAATCATCAGGCTGCAAAGTTGAATCATTTACCTCTGAGGATGCTCCTTTGGGGATTTCAATCACTCTTCCAATGTCACCCTCTTCACACGCAGGCACTTGGTAAAATCCACTTGTTGAAGAATGTGGTGGTCTGAAGGTAACCGCTAGAGCAGTACAGTGGAGATATACAGCTGCAAGACATAGAAGAGCGCCCTCAAGTCCATACGCGTCTAGAAGCTTGGAGGTGAGGATAGGAAGTGCCATACCGCCTACTACATTGCCCATGAGACATATGGAATTCACGAAGCCGAACTTTTCTCCAAAATACTGATGAAGGATCTCGAATGATATCTGATTTATCGGGGAACTACAGAGCCCTGTAAGGTAATAGAGACAGAACATAAATATATTGATATTGATATTGAAACGATCTGGGCCCTGAATCATAAAGAGTTGCGATCGATTCTAATAAATCGTCACTTGAAATCAATCACAACTTAACTAAACACAGGGATCTGATGTCGTGTATAATTTTGGCAAAAAAGCCCTTGGCATACAGTTAAAAACTATATGTGCACATGTTTAAAAAGTTAATGTCGTCCCTCTTCACGGCTCTTCAAAGACTCAAGTTCAATTCAAAACACCTGCACGTTGATAAATTTCAACCTTTCTATGCAACAAGGCCATGTCTAAGGATCCAAGTTATTCCATTTGTTATTCATGTATTACGTTCATAAGTACATTACATCTCCGATTCATTCATAAAAATACAGCTCACGGTTCTTAGTTCGATTGGTGCAGGCATGATATTTCATACCTTAAACTCTATTCAATTATTTTTATTTACATTAATTCATTTGTCATATTTATTTATTTATTTATTCATGTATTTATTATTTGTTTGTTTATTCAATGTAATCAATGTTCAACGTACCGGTCATGAACATAGCAAATCCAAACGAGACGGCTGAATCTACGAAAGCGGAAGCTATGATTGCTGCACTTGATCCCATACTACCCACAATGCAAAGCGCTCTGGGATTGATTTGTTTGGCAAGTATGCGTACAAGAGGACCTGTTGTGAACAAACAAACGAGAAAAACAAAATCAACAAAGCACTTATAAACCTAGTTTTCAGCACGCAACACGATCACAATGACTTACGAGAAATCAACTCGAGGAAATTTCAATACCCCCATCAAGTAGACCAGACGAAAGATTGCCCGACTCAATATGATGTACAAAATCAACGCATACCTCGTAGACGTTGACTGGAACCCCTACTTAACCAGCTCATCTCGCCAACTCAGACACCCACACCCATCATCCTTCCAGAGACCTAGAACCAACTCAATAATTTACTCAAATAGCTTCTTCCCATGGACTGTTAAATACTGGAACGACCTGCCTCATTACATCCCAGTCGCCCCAAACATAGATATTGTTAAGAGAAGGCTTTTTCGATTTTTTTCACAATGACCAAACGGAAATAATTCCCTCAGGTCAACCCCCAGGTCAGCCCTCTGACGCGATGCGGGATCCCGCTTTGTCGGAGAAAAATCCAGAACCAGAAGAACCAGAGAACCAAGTACATTAATATTCCATCTAGAAATCATCACCAATCAAGAGCCTTTAAAGCCAATATAGGGAATGTAGAATCATTTGGGTCCACGATACACACATTATACCAATGCTTCCCAAGTATGTGATTTTTCAACGCTTGAATCCAAAAGGGTAAAGCTTTGTCTGGATTTCGCTACATCCTTAGCTTAACACCCAACATGTTTAAGTACCTGGTTACCTCTTCAGAAAAACATACCCATCTCCTTACGCCATGCATCTAGATATCAACAGTTCAAGTGCAAAACCAATTGTTTCCGAAATAGCCCCATACTTTACTTTGTCGATCTTCCCAATGAAGCCAAGCCCAATTAATGAAAATGGATGAATTAATATACATTTTTTAATTTATATTATACTCTTTTCACAGATGTTGAATTTCCCTGATTTTTACTCCCCATAAGATAATAGCAAACCAAAATAACAAAAAATTCTGTTCCCTTTCCCTTCAATAGCCATTTTATATATGAAGGAAAAGGAATGTTAGAGTGCCGTATTTTTGTTTAAATATCATTTTTCTAAGCGATAATACAAGTACTTGCAATATCAAACTTCAACAAAAATTTATGAAAAGAATAAGTTCTTTTCTATTTTTCATATATTCGTATATTGTCTTAATGACTCTTTAAAAATACATGTAGACTATGCAATTTTTATTTTTGTATGTATAAACATGCATTTTCTACAACTTCCTCTTCTACTTCTTTTCTTC
>BEXV01003077.1:0-17261 GCA_003118195.1 Hemicentrotus pulcherrimus | reverse complement strand
TCAGATTTTACATTGTTAAACGATGTATAACAACTAGGGGGGGTGGGGTGACACTACGACAAGACAAACATAAATGGACATGGTATGATGCAGACCGGCTGAGACTCATCAATTCTAGGAATTTGTTCAAGGAAGCGGATGTAGTAAAGTGTCAAGTAACTACATGTACACAAACTTTTGATTAGTTGGATAGATTACTCATTTCTTTGTTAAAAGTTAAATCACAAATTATTTATGCTTTTTTCCATTATATAATTCTCCCTATATCATCAAAAATTAAAAGAAGATGTTGATAGACAAGTACTTTATACAATGAATCTCAATCAAATGATGAGTCAACCTTGTGGACAAGCCACTTTATATGTTTGTATTTTGAATAGTATATTGTTTTTATCTTGACTTGAAATTGAATGAATGAAATGAAATGGAAAGAAAGTGACTGGTTCACTGGCTAAAATACAAAATACATTGGCTAAAACAGGATGTAGAAGACTATGGAGCTCAATTAGAGTTTGTCCTACACAGCATTCAACAGCCGATATTCACGTATGAATGCAAAGCCTTGGAGTGATGAAACATTTCATGGTCTGGAGAAGAGTTGCAAAGCAAATGAAATAGTAGGTCTTCGAGATGAATTGCAGTGATATCAAGCAAGCACCAGGGCCCCGTTTCACAAAACTTGTCATCAGTGACAAATGACAATTTGTGTTAATATAAGCTACTGACATCCTTGCTTCTGATTGGTTATCAGCAGATTTGTCATTGATCTTTGTCATTGAAAATAGGCTTTGTGAAACACCCTCCAGGACAAAGCAAAATTAATGACAAAGAAAAACTGACGACATTGTTGGAGCAGGGAAGGGAAACACGGAAGCACGTCTTACCACTGTTCGTATTGCCACTACCACTACTCACATAACTTGTGGTAGGGTCTAAGGGTAAAGTTGCTGTGGCAGTACCTTGTGTTGTTGTTTTTGTTGTTGTTATGCCATTACCTGGTGTTGTTGTGCCCATACCTAGACTTGCTGTGTTTAGATCAGTAACAGTGGCAGTAGTGGTAGTAGTTTCGAAGGGTGTGGTTCCATCTCCATCTGGTGTAAGGGTCGTTGAAGTTGTAGAAATCTCAGTCGTATTTTCTGTGTTTACCATAATATGTAATTGTATGTTTTACATCTTAATTCTCTATTAAACCATGGAGATCTCTTCTTTTATCTCCATGATTAAACCTCCAATATAATATCTGTAAAGAACTTTAATAGAGAGGGTTTTTCATATTACGCGCTATACATATCCAGATTATTATCAAATTTTCCAATTAAAATGTTATAATGATTATTATGAATGTCAAGTTGTCAACATTAAAAAAATGGAGTGTACACAAAAATAACTGAGGCTCCCTTTGGGTTAAAAACAACAACACAGAAACATGACAGGTGTGTATTATTAAAATAGTGTGGCACTTTCACTGCTCGTACAATGTTCCTGTGCAAGTAAAGAGATTGAGCATTTTTCTTGGTCTTCCTTTCTAAAGATTCAAATCATGGATTAAGGACTGATTTTATATAAATTTGGAAATAAACTAAAACACTGCCCAAAAGAATTATATACCGGTACATGTATGTCTACTTCCTCCTTGGGAATACACAATGTTGCTTTTACACAAAAATACACCATTCCAAATGGGGACCATTTGATAATATCCATCTCCCTTTAAACACGATATACACAAAATATTGCTGGATCCCTTGTTCTTGAGCTGTTGTACCAGGGAAAGTGTTACCGTTACTTTTAAAGAACTTAATGCCCCTCATGGTACATTTACATGTACAAGGTACATGTAGGTACATCAACAAAACAATATGAAGAAAAAACAACAACACTTGTTCTAGAATATGTGATCAGGGTCCAATTTCACAAAACTTGTCATCAATAACAAATGACAGTTTATGTTATTAGCTACATGTAGCGTAACCCTTGCTTCCGATTGGTTGTTAGCAGATTTGACACTGGTTTTTGTCATCGAAAAAACGCTTTGCGAAACAGGTTGCAGGTCTAATACCTCGGTCACACAACCAAAACGACCAAACTGAGTCTAAACTGAACAATTCTAGGCCTTTCATCATAATGTAAACTCTTGTTCAGCGTTGGAGTCATTGGAATGAATGAGGTGTAAGACTCTCAGAGTCTTGGGATCATGCAAGGTGGGTTGCATAAACACATCCAAAGTGGCTAGTAATGCCTACATGTATGTCACATTTGCTCTGCTGCTAGGATACGGTGGCCGTACACCCCCAATATCAAGAGATACTTGCGGTGGCCTCAGGGTCACCCTAGGGCGTATGCCCATCTTTACAGGCCGTACGGATCGCCGTGGGATTATAATGTGGAGTTATAACTTTTTTTCATTTCTACGTTCGCCATAGCAATTTGACACACCATAGCCATGCCGGTAGCGGTTCCACAGAGACCATACATTGAGATACGGTGGCCACGCATTTGCAATGCGGCTGCCCTAGGGTCTTACGATTTACAATTGTCTTTTGCAGAACCAAAAAATTTGCGGCGGCTGCAGGAATTCCACAGGTGCCCTAGGGCAGCCTTAAAGGGCCCATGACATCGAAATACAAGTGTATTCCTGTTGGTGTGCAGTCCTGCATACATCTCATATTTTGATATGTAAACTTCTGAATTTGTTTCATAGATTTTTAAATATTTTTTGAAATATTTGTTTTTCAAACTTGCTAAGCTCCACCCCAAAAACCTCCAGATCTCATTCCTCTTGTGACATCATCTGTCAGTCATCAATGAGCTAACTTGAGAAAGTGGTATGTATCTTTGCAGAAGTTGACCACCTGTTACAATACGTAATACAATAGCAACATACAAGTTGCTATGTCAGACATATGCTGTAGCATCACCAGGAAGACAAAGGCAATGATGATGTATTGTACATAATGTATGGAAGCATGCAATTCTATTATGAACATGTGCTAAGCTGGGCGGGGGAAATTACAATCCATTGTCCATTCTAGAATATTAGTTTAGTCTGACATGTCTGACATAGCAACGTATATGTTGCTAATGTTCGTGGTATTGTAACAGGTAGTCAACTTTGGCAAAGTTACACTCCCTCCCTGCTCCTCTGTTGTTAACAATCGATGACATAGTAATTGCTATTCCCTGGTCCATAATAAACTGCTACAACAACTACCTGTGTTAGAAGTTGATCCTTCTGGAGATATTGTGTTAGTATACAAATTAGTAGGACTAGTGCTTGGTCCAGGTTCTGGGGTGGGGTTTGTATCAGCTGGAGACGAAAGCTCAACAGTGATTGGGCTGGGCACAGTGGTATGAAGGTCCGTAGTACCAGTCTTTGGACCGGGTCCTGTTGGTGATGGTTCGGCTAAAAAATAAGATCCAAACATAAGATTTTCTTTGGAGGACAAGCTGACAGTCAACCATAAAAGCCAAAGAAAATGATCAACTTTAAAAATAGGTGCCAATGAAAAATGAATGTGTGCTGACAGCAACATGACAGGTGGAACATACTGCTTCACAAAGAGATTTTCTACCAAACATCACAGAGTGCACCTGGGACTAAAGACTTACCGTATAAAGTTCCATGAATGCTAGCAATGATATTACACATACATGTACATTGTGTGGGCAACATTTTGTTTTCAAGCTGTATAATGAATTCTATTAACATGCCAACAAAGATGCCAGTTGGATTTAATTGACTAAGCGGTCATTGATGCCCACATGCACATACATGTAGCGGAGCCGCATACATTCTTAACAATATGTAGCCTGAAGAACTGGAAAAGCCTGAAACAGCATTTCATCAGAGCTAGGAATCAGACAAAGACCTAATCACTGGCAATCCAGCATCAAACCTGATGCATGTTCAATTTAAAAAAAAAGGACAACAAACCTAAAAACTAGAACACAGAAACAATTAGGGCAAGCCAATGAGATGCCAGATAAAACAGGAGACTCGATCTTTATGGAGCAGCCATGTACAAGGTACATAGTACATTCAGTAAAGCAAGCTTAGCTTTTAAAAGCAAAATATGAACAACAATTGTTTGTCAGGTGGCTTTAGTGAAATTACCATTACATGCCGGATAAAAGCACCATTTTCGGTACAGGGCCAGGACCTACTGAACGATATTAGGCTAGGAGCCCCAGCAAAAGTTCAATTTAAGGGTGTGGGGGCGGGGGTGTATTTTGGAGCCCCCAAATAATGTTATAACATTGATTTGTTGTTGTACAAGGCCATTTTTGGTACAGGGCTTCCTTAAGATCTACTGAACGATATTAGGGTAGGAGCCCTCGGCTTTTGTACAAGAAAAACTCAATGTTATATTACCTTATACATTATGTGCGGACTACGAGTTTGACGCCCCTGCCCCACACCCTTATATGATATTCTTGCTGGTGGCTCCTACATTGTATCCTTATATTGTTCAGTAGATCCTAAGGAAGCCCTGTACTAAAAATGGTGCTTTTATCTGGCAAGTAACGCTATTCAATAAATTTGACGCTAAGCCACCCGACTACATGTATGTATCCTCCTTTGAATCTCGGATGTAAAGGGGTTCTTAGATTTTTATAACTGGACCACAATTATACAGAATAAGGATGAAGGACTGTGAAAACAACACAGCATTCTCCTTTCCAAGTCCTATTTAATGAAAAATACATTGTAGGTGCCGGAATAGAACTTACATTTTATTAACAGAGGATTTCTTTTTAGTAAAACTACTCTGTTAAGAGATTTTAAACCCATTGGAAGNCTCATTCTTACCTCATTCCTCTCCTCAATCTTCTCGTTGTACGTCTGGTTCTCAATCTTGAGCTGTTCAAAGTCGATCAGATGGAGACCCTCGGCCAGCTCCTCCTTGGCTTTGAGCTGTTGCTCTCTCTTCTTGAGACGGTTCTTGAGTTTGATGTTCTCCAGCCTCACTTGCTTCACCTCCTCCTCTTTCTTCAGCTCATTGTAGATGTACACCTCAACCTCCTGGATGACCAAAATGGAAGAGAAAAGGATTGTTTTGTCAATAACCCGTGTCAGCTTTTAAGACTGCATCTCAATCTACTTGTGTAAGATTAAGTAATTTCAGATGACTACCAAATGACAGGTATCATGATATACATAAATAGTTATCTTGAATACAAAGCATTTATATAGCACTCAATATATAGTTTCTCAATTTCAAGAGTAAAGACTGAGAGAGAGAGAGAGAGAGAGGGGGGGGGAGAGAGATAGAGAGAGAGAATGGTGATTCTTTCCCCTCTGGGGGGCCCACCCTCTATTGTTTACACTCCATACAGTATTTAGGAAAAAAGCTCTTTCATGTCTTTGTTAGATCTGAACTGAAGTCTGACAATGTATGAATGCAACATGATTTATTTGAAGTTTGAACAATGCTTTTCCAGAGCATCAACCTACATTGTACATGTATATCATGCATTACCTCCCGCTAGCAAACATCCATGGAGGCATGCAATCATTTTCATTTAATAAATTCATAACATTTACGGATTGCACATAATTATCGTAGATATAAACATTCATGATTGAACAGTATATTGGGAGAGCAGCATTATTTTTACTGCTGCAAACACTGACTGAATATTCATTTGATCAAAAGGCAGGGAATTCCATATGCCAGGGCCACTATGTAAACTTGATTTATGTGCTGACGTAGCAAGCAATTATTTCCACGGCAACAGCACGTAGTATAATATGTCACTGTGTATTATCAGTTCCCCACTCCTAAATGCCAATGAGCTTTCTTCTGTTCATAAGGTTGGTGAGAAGCATGTACACATCAGCATGTCTGCTGAAAGCCCAAAGTGGGATAACCATTAAAGGTAATACAAAGTTTTGGTATGGGGTCATGAATTTGGTTCAAATTAACATATTGGAAGCATATGCGATCCTCCAAAACTCAGTGATCGTTGTCGCGGTTGAAATCGAGTCTAGAGTCATGAAATTTTGAGTAATAAACTCTTTATGCTGTATAGCTCTCTCTCCAGGTCAAGATATTAATTAAGCCATAAAACAATGTTTCTTGACTTAAATGGACCGATTGTTTATTTCCGTTCAGAAATTAAATATCATTATATATTCAGAGATGTCACGGTCGCAGCTATTATTGTATGACCTTAAGCGCTATTTGAAATTTATCAAAATTTACCGGGAGCACCGGTAAATTTTTATATTCAACTTTACTTTAAGGCAGAACTGTTTAGGGGGTTCATTTTCTAGTGCTTATTATGCACCCACAGGGACATCCAAATATATCAAAATTGTAAAGAATCACTATCCAGCCAATTTTCAAAATTTCCCAAAACTTTGTATTACCTTTAAAAAACACATTTATACTGGGCTCAGGGTTAAAGATAAAGACCAGTTATGGTATGCGATTGCATTGTGAAAGAAACGTTGTGGAATGGATAAAAAAAAGTTGATTATCTAGCATGTAAGTATTTGTGTGTACTGCAAGGTTCTAGAATCATCAAAATGATAAGCAATATGGCCCAGTCTTGGTAAAGTTATGAGCACTGTACACGTTAAGATGTATACAGGACTACACAAATGGTGTCGGGGCTACTAACCTTGATTTCCTAATCTTTCTATGCTCATTACTCAGCCAGTGTACAAGACTGGGCTAAATTTATTATTATTTTGACGACTCCAGAACCTCGCAGTACACACCAATACTTACATGTACATGCTACAGTACATGATCAACTTTTTCTGATCCATTCTACCTACACCTTTTCTTTCACAATGCAATTGCATGACCAGAACTCAACTTTATCTTTAATTAATCTCATATCAATAAATTTTAGAACTAAATTACAAACAGTAAATCAAAATTCGGGCACGGCACAACTAGACTCGGTCGTTCGTAAAGTACCCAAGTTGGCGATCACTAGATAAAACTGAGTCAGCAGGTATTACGCTCTCATGCGTAAAAAGTTTGCAAGTTGTTAAAGGTGTTGCACCTCTATGTGCTGCCCTTTATATACCGACGCATGAACATCTTTAAATGCTTTGAAAGGTGAATCCTGATTGGCTTATATTGAGTAGTTTAATTGTCTTTGATTGTGTGAGTGGATCCAATGGGAGCCCTTGGTATTAAGATTGGTCAACACACATGTACAGTGTACATGTGTGTACATGTATGCATCCAAAACACAACCAAGATTTTCAAATTTCCAATAAGGTTAAAAAACAGGATGAATTTTTAATCATATAATAGGAAAATATTGAAGTGTTGGTTAAATTCAGCAGACTCAAAATTCAAAGGGATAAAAATAATAATGAAAAAAAAAAATGCTCAAATCTTGACCTTTTCTTTTTGGTTACCGGTAGATAAGAACATAACCCTCCAACATTTTTGGGGAGTTTTTTTCTTGAGAGAAATTGAAATAAAACAGAAATGAAGAGATTTGCCAAGAATTTTATACGAAGCAAAAAAGATGTCCTTCACCAATACCGTGGTACACTTTAATCAAAGAAGAAAATAAGTAACACTAAAAGAAAGAAAAAAATCCTCTTTCTTGATCACTATAAAAAATGATATGTACAAACCTGTACTGTATGTAGGAGTCACCGTTGGAGTGGTTGTAGTTTCATTATTATTTCCTGATGCAGCATGCAATTAATGTAGATATGAATGGACAAATAATTGCTTGGTGAGTTTAATATGTTAATATGGGACTGCAGTGTTCAAACATGTAAATACTTGAAGTCTTCAACATTCTTCAAAAGAAGAGATTGGTTTAGTGATGGTACTGCAGGGAATAATTTTCCTGGTATCGCATCGCAATTTGCTATGCCTTATTGCATGACTGCGATTACAACATTTCTTTTGTGTAGCAGTTTTCTTCCATAGAAATGTACAGAATTTCATTTGAAATATTTATCCATCAGCTGAAATTGCTAATAAAAAAAATTGAGGAAAATTATTCCCTGCACTGCATTGCAAGTATGGAGTTTATCATGCACAATGCAAGGCACAGATTCAAATTCATGACAAACAACATTGTAAATTACACAGGACAATATGGCAGGGGACTATTGAAAGGGATCAAATTGAGAATAAAAATGAACTCAACATAATTTAAATCCTAAATCAAATTTCTGCCATATTCAACTTTTCTACTTTGTCTATTCAAGTCGGACAAGTTTGGCTCTGTATCTATTTTATAAACATATATATGTATAATTTTGAAAATATATCGCCCGATTCAAATTAATATACTAAGTAACAAAAACAGTAAATTCATATGGTGAAAAACAAGTGAATATACCGTAATCAAGAATTGGTGGCCAATCCTTCTCTGGACAAAGTTTGATAGAAACTGATTGTACGACTGGATCTACATGTATCTATCAATTGTACAATTAATTGCTATAGCTTTGTGTAATATATGACCATCTAGTTCACACAGCAATTTCTATTGCTCGAGACAATTATTACTAGTTTTCACAAAACAACTACTTTTTATAATCAAACAGCATTACAAATCTACATGTACAATGTACATTATATCTACAAAGAGCAAATTAGCCATCCAAATGCACATGCAATGTTCATTTATCATGCAGGGGAAAAAAACAAAAAAAACAAGAGTTATTAAAAAAAAAAAATGAACAAAAAATAAATGTTTTTTTAATTGATTATAGTATCACTCACCAGTTGGAGTTAGAGTTGGAGTTGTAGTTGTAAAACAGACTAGAGGAATAAAAAGAAAAGGAGGGAATACTTTCATGTTTGGGACCTCACAAATGTTGATTTAGCAGTATACATGTATATACATTACAACATTTCATTACAGATGCCGATAGATCTTGATCTAAGTTCATGCCAATGCATTGCAAAAGTAAAAGAAGGGGCTGTTTAACGGCCGTTTAAGCGAAGCATCCAGCACACGAAGTCACCATTTCCAATCCATTTCAATATACATGTATATATGACAGAAACTGCATGATGCTGTATCAGTGCTTGATGGCCGAGCGGTCTAAGGCGGTGACTATAGTCACATCTCCATTGGTACGCAAAAGATCAAATCCCGTCTTTGACCATTTTTTAAAAGGTCATAATCGGGGGTGCGGTTAATACACGAGGGCGGTTTATACAACGTTAATTACGGTAGACAAAATTAAGCACTACTGTGTAGGCCTAGAGCGAATGGCGGGCTTTTATTTAACGATAAGGCATCACATTTTTTTATAAGCACATGTGTTTGAAGCATTTTAATCATATGCCAATGAGCAATATACATGTAGTTCCTATAGGACATCTATATTCAGATGGTCATATCTCAACCAATACTTAACATATTCAATTGGTTTTCATCATTCAGAAATTATTTTTTATGCTCTTTTGGAAAATGAAGAAAAAATTGAGAAATTCTAAAAATTTATTTTTATGATGTCACACCTTCAGTACTTCATTAGCTCTGCAGCAAGAAACATACATGACTCAAGCTTCAGGCACAGCGGAGCACCCCAATTTGCATATTATTAGCGGCCCGTTCTATTTGAATAACCAACGGACACCTGCGTGAATCCGAACATGTGTTTGCTAGAATGTCAAATCTAAAAAATTTGCGTTGCGCTTTTATTTCTGCCAATATCGCTATGAAACTTTCCATACTAACTACAATTATTATGAACTTGATATCAATGAAATAAATATGAAATTCCATGGAATAAAACTTGAGATATTAATGTGTTTTGAGCTTCACCCTTCGATAAACATGACATAATTTTTGTTGTCACTTGACACTATCCAGCAATGCACTAAGTAGAGACTTGGTATGAATATTTATGAGGGTTTAATCCTTATACATTGTACATGGGCAAAATTTTTGCTTGTACACTGTTTCTTTTATAGTTATAACGTTCTTTTTCATGGGGCTTCATTTGTAAAAGTTGTATTTCAGCGAACTCATTGAAAATGACATCATCGATCTCAGCGATGAACTGCTCATGCTGATATTCATCACATTCACATTAATGAAGAATTTGTCTTCAAAATTTGTTTACTATTTTCGCATCAATTGTTGATTTTATGCAAATGATGTTTACTGGACGAGAGTTGATCACACAGTAATTGGGGTGCTCCGCTGTGCCTGGTTCGGCGGTAATCCATCAATCTGTTCCTGAGATAACTCTATCAAGAGAACAGGACATACGTTTATACGGACGGACAAGCAGAAAACATAATGCCTCCGGCTACTTTGTATCAGAGGCATAAAAAAGAAGAAATCAGACTTACAAGAAGGTTTTGGAGGAAGCTGAGGAGGAGGGGAAGTGCATGTATAGTTGCACACGTTGGCACTGATGAAACAAACATTGGGTACGGCCATCTTGACTGAGCTGTGATGAGATAAGTCTGCGTTTTCACTTCACTTTCAAAATCTTTGCCCATCTACATGTAGTCACGAAGTCCCTGCACATGTCTGCAATATCCCTTCCAAGATGGACGCTGATGGAACTGCTTGCTCAAATCATTTCTGTGATGAAGTTTCATGTCTTTACAAAACAGTTATTGCAAGTCATATACAAGTAGATCTCCCCTGAAAGAATATATTGGCAACCAAATATTGGCATTCAAATGTTTTAGCTATTTTGCAGAGGCAGACATGAAATTGAACTCAATTATCGGTTGATCGGCACCTAAAATCCATTATGGCTGATGGCTAAAGTGATATAAATCATCTGGACAGCTAACACAACACATTCATGGTGAACTTGATCGTGACAGTGATCAGTGACTAGCGATATTTCTATCCCTGATTTCTCTGAGTTAAGCCTGGGGGGCATTTTACAAAACTTGTCATCGGTGACCAATGATTGTTTTTGTTATAAGCTTCTGAAATCCTCGCATCTGATTGGTTATCAGCAGATTTATCACTGATTATTGTCATTTGTCATTGAAAAAAGGCTTCGTGAAACGGGTCCCTGATGTTCTGATCGATACACATAAAGCCTAGAGGAAAGCTTGTCATTTTCTCCCTTGTTCCAAATCAAGCTGAATTAGTCTCACCCTGTCTCTCATGTATGGCTGCAGTTCCTGCATTAAGAAAATAAAAAGAAAAGGAAAGGGTATTTCATGTTTTAATACTGTATGAAAACCACCAAAAAACTACCAAAGCTACTTCTAGTATTCAAAGAAAAAGAGAACATTCAAATATGCATACAAGTAGAATCTGCAATGTAAATCTTTAACATATATCAGCACACATACAAAACAACCTGTGACTAGAAATTAACCAGATAACCTACATGTACCTTCGCTGTTGAATGCACGGTTTCCAATGTTCCACACATGACAAGTTCACAATAGACTCTAGCTATTGTGGATATAATAAGAGCACATACATGTACATGTACGTCCTATCTGCTTTCTGAACCTTACATACCGGTAATACCAGGAGGACAAGAAAAAGAAGAAAGTTACACCTTCATGTATACAACTGCATGTAGTGTATAGCCACAAATTTGGGGCTCTTTATAAAACATACAAAAGAAGCCATATATACATGTACAGTATAACAGAAAATCACTAAACTCATATTTCTTACGCATGATGCTGTTGCTACGTTACCACTTACCAGGTCCATAGTGCGTGCATGAACAAACACAGCTATCAGACCGACGTGCTATATGAGGGAATTGGTTGAAAATAAATAATGTTTTGTTTCTTTTTAAAGGGTAAGTCCACCCTGATATCAAGTTGGTTTTAATAGAAGGGCAATTCCACGGTAACGGAAGGAAACTCAGACAAGATTTTTGAACTTCAGGTTCATACTACAAGAACTGTTTTATAAGATGTGAAACAATAATAATAAAATCAGCTCATACTTATAATGCACCATATCCTTTGTTTCTAGGTGCAGCACATATTATTACCATATTATCATAAAACACAATGTACCCTGTATGCACATTTTCCAATCTGCACTAAAAATTAAAAAAATCTATAATTTTCCTTCAGAAATTTTTCAAATGCAAACCTCTAAAGGGTTCCAGTGAACATTCACAAGTATATATTTTTTTGTTGATACCGTACATATATTCCATGAAAATTGAAAGCTTTCAAACAATATTCCTGACACACAAAACACAAGTGTTAACAAAAGATGTACAATTTCATTGTATAACATACCAACACTTTGAAGTACCGGTAGACAGAAGAAAATAGTACCGTACTTCTAGATAATACGGTTTAGTAAATAATGTGATGACACAGAACAAATATTTGATGAGAAAAATCAATAAATTTCCTAGCAATATCAATTCAATTCAATCCAAAGGTCGGTAGTACATTTCAAACAGTAACTGGCAAACCAGGGTGGTGGGAGGGGATTTCCCTTAGCCTATTGTTTAGCTATCCCCATGGTGATTGTAATACATTGCAAGTGTGGGTCTCCTGTCTATTCACCGAGGGTGCATGCATAAACCAGGATACAATTGTAGAATAATCTATGAACTGCAATGGTGGTCGTGCATTCATTGATCAAGTACTGTGTACCGTAACCTGGCAACTCGAGTTGAAATTTGCAGCCATTTTCAATCCATACAATACATACAGGCATTTGTTTTCAAATTTTTCAATGCAAGGATTGAATAAAATAAAGGTGAATGGAACATTTTGCATTGAATTTCCACTCTTCCCCTTACTGAAATTTGAAATAAAATGGAAAAGGAAATAATTATACAGATTATCTGATTTTTTTGTTTTAAAATCAAGAGATTTAAAGTCACTTCCATAAACTTGTACTAGTACATGTACATGTATGTTCAACAAAGCGGTTTATGCAGTACATGTATCCCCAAAATGCACCCCATGCAGATGGTACCGTGCATATGTATGTATAGTAAAATAATACATGGTCAAGTGATCCATTTTGCATTACCGGTATTATAAACTCTCGTTAAAAGAAAGGAAATGAGAAGAAGGAAATATATATTTTACTTTTTTAAAGATATTTTCATGTCCAAAAGTCACTTATAATTTGAATGAAGACCATAATGAAAGTTTAAACGATGCAAAATGACCCAGAATTGGAGATATAACAACAATTTTAATTGTGAAAATTAGCACTCTTTCTCCCTTCCTCTCTCCCTCTCTATTACCCCCATCAAGGTCTCAACAGGGGGATTGCATAGTGTTTACTTTAGGCTTAGCTCTCGGAGTAGTGAAAGTCAAATGGGGGTTTCAATTTGAAATGACAAGTTTTTCGTCATGGACACTTCTCATTGGCTACATTCTTTAACCCACTTTATAAAATGCTTTTAAGCATGAAATAAACGCAGCCATTTTTTTGATGTGACGTACCAGGAGAACGACGGTGTAAATGTTCATGTATCATGCACCAAGCTTTAGCTGGAAAGACCTTTTAATTCAACAACAAAACTTTTATTTTTCAAGGAGTGAAAATCACAGCTGAGTAGGTTCAAGTTATGTTTGGTGTAATATGTTAAATACATGTAAGGGAAGAAATTGTAACTACATGTAACTCTTTTAAAAATATACTAAAATATAGCATAGTTAGCGACACACCCACGCACATGGCCGTATATTTTAGATAGAATAACGAGTTAAAAAAGACAACTTATTTGTAAAATATGAGTGTCCTTTGAGATATTTTCTGGTTAAACAGCCTTGAAATAACAAAATATGGACATTTTTCCTATAATGTAAAACAGAGCCCTACATTATTTCGAACTTAATATTCTCTGATTGTCCACCATGGTTATTCGATGCCTATCAAGGGAGGGTTGAGGGAAAAGTGCCCTGGAAATTAAGTTTGTTTTAGAAGTTTTAGAAATTTATATGGCATTATAAGCAGCTACTGTACAATGTACATGTACATGTACTGTACATGTAGTTGGTGCTCCCCAAAACAGCTGTAAAATCCAAGGTTTGATGTCACAGATTTGAGTAAATTGAATGTAGACTCAAACATTTTTAGATATTTACAATGGCTTTCCGAAATTTTTGTTAAACAAATAATGTGACATATTCACACTCTGGTTTAATAAGTTTTTTTCTCCAATTTTGTGTGCAGGCAGAATAGGAAATGCCCTTTGCGATCGCGACTAGATACCTTTTCCTTATGCATTGTGAGCACCCAACTTTAGTGGTCTTGAGCAAATACACTGGTGCACAGTTCTAGGGCACCGTTTCACTACTGTAGTCTATCTTAGCTCTGTTGAAGAACCACATTAGCGGTTTCTCACGTTCCACCTGGCAGACCTAGGCGCACTGCCACAACTCTGTCAGGGGTAGACAGAAAGAACCATCTGGTATGGGGAATTCTTAAAACTGACATTTGTCAATCTTCCCAATTAATAACACACAGAAGATTTCCAAGTGGAAGACACTTGGCTATGAAGTGTGTGATGTCCTCCTCTTCCGCCTTGCACACTTGGCAGCATCGGATTGTACCCTTCTTGATTTTTACACAGTCGGGATTTATGTACATTAGGTACGTCTGAGAGAGAAGTTGCGAGCGTACAATGATGGCTTGACGTAGAAAACTTGAGGAGATGGACCTCGGGTAAAGGTCAAGTGGAGAGCTAGTGTTATTCTTGAAGGAGAGAGATGGTTTTGCTTTTTTTCTTCTTATTCTTTTTTTTTTATTTTTTTGTTTATTTTTTTTCTTTTTTCTTTTTTTTTTTTTATTTTGGTTTTGTGTTTTGTGAGTTTTGTTTGTTGTTTTTTTATCTTTTTATTTTTCTTTTTTTGTTCTTTGTTTATAGTTTTTAGTTTGTTTTTGTTTTTTTTATGCTTTTTTTTTTTTTTGTATGTTCTGGTAGGGAGAGGTCTGTAAAATATAGCTCCCAGCCCTAAATGATATGTTCTACCATCGTATTTTAGTGACTCTGTACTATACCCTGAGCTACTGTATCTTTGGAGCGCTGGTTCTTGACAATTTTGTAGAAAAGTTGCTGGCTCGTTTCACAGGCGTTCTCGATACAGTTCCAGAGTTTTCTGTTGTTGTGAGCTTGAGATTGGCGGAGTTGACTTTGAAAGTCCTTTTTGCATAGGAGGTAGTCTGTGAAGAGCTTACCACTGCGAGGCTTATTGGCTGTTTTCCATCTCTTCCAGACTTCAAGGACTGCGTTGTACGAGTCTTCGATCTTCTAGGTCCACTCCGGTTTACCTTGTTTACCTATGGAAGGATAGCTGTGTGGGAGGCTGAGTGAGGTCTCAATCATGGACGTGGTAAGCTTATGAAGCAAGTTGTCCACAGATGTGTTGTCCAGCACTCTCTTGTGGATTGAAGTGAACAACTGCCTTCCTGCAATTTCAAGGGGATCAGTATATTGTTACCTGTTCTTTGGATGTTTCTGTCCATTTGATTTTCAGTCTTTGCAGTTTCTGGGCTGGCTGAGTGGTTGTTGCATGCTTTGGTTGAGTTGTATTTGAGTTACATGTACATGGTATCACTATGGACCAAACAATTCTTACCAGCAGGTGATCCAAAGTGTTCAGAGGTTTGTTAGGGCCAATGGTGAGATCAGCAAACTGGTAGAGTGATGATCTAAGCTTTAGTAAGCTATCTTTAAATGACGTCTTTGCACCATCGTCCGATCTAAAGGTGAAATTTCCTTGGCTTCCAAGTTCTTCTGTTATGCTGATTAGGCCAGCATCTTCCAGAAAGGCTCGAAGGTATTCTAGGGATCTTTTGTTATTATGGTTGACTGTGTCAGCATTGAAGTTGCCTGAAATGACAATGCCGTCGTCGGTGTGGGTGGATAGTATGTTGGATATGATGGCAAGGCTCCCCTGGTATTCTACAAGGTCAGGTAGTCACTCTGCTGTTGTTCCAGAATGTTCCTTGTCTTTTGGTTTTATTCCTCAGCTAGCTGAGTCTCTCTTTTAGCTTGGCTGAGATCCAGTGCTAGTTTTTCATTCACTATTAGAAGAGTTGCTAAAGAAGCAGACTTGGGAGTTTATTTCGCCTTTGAGTTTACTTATTTGTTTCAAGCGATCTTTACATGTCTTGTAGCTGGCATTGGAGATCTGTGTAGTTGAGGGTTGGCTGTCATTTTCCTCAATATTTACTTGTAAATGGGCGGTGTCATGTTGTGTTGACTTGGATGCCATCATTGGAGTGAGTATTTCTTTGTCAGCTGTTTGAGTAGAAGCTGATGCAGAATTGGTTCGTATGGAGCAGACCTCATCATCTGAGATGATGTGAGCTTCCCATTCGTCCTCTGTACAGTACATGTATGTACAACTTCAGCTGTTGTCGTTTAATACCTTTACCCGAGATTCTGGAAGAATGCTGTGTTCTCAGCAGTCGGGCTTCCAGTTCAATTTCATTGTCTTCCTTCTCGTAGTTGGGTGTCTTCATCTTGCCATTCTTGGTACATGTAAGTTTGTCTGGCTCAGTTCTGTGTCGGGTCTTCTACTCATATGGGGAGCAGAAACACTTGTCCTTCCATACTTGTTCCAGTCTGGCTTTAAAGGCATTCACCATGGTAGAAGGCAGTGTGTTCCAGTCATTAATTCTGTCTGCGCTCGTATCATGAATATTGATGACTAGCGCATGACGTAGACTAGGCCCTATTGAGCCAATCAAATGCAGCGACTGGATGGCTACCTTATGGAAAAAAAGGACGCTCCCCGGCTGGGCACATATAAAGACTATGGTTACAACAAACTAGACGTTGTGGCGATGGCGTGCGCCTGTAATCCAGCTATTAAACAATGGAAGTTACAAACCGATTCAGCCAAGGATGCAGCTTCGAAACTGAGACTGAGTCACGTCTTTCGGATGGTGATGTTAACATTCAGTCCCCAGACATAAATTATCATATCTGATTGATACACATCTTTAAAAACACAATTAGAATTAGACCCTACACACACACATGGCACTGTCATCACTATGCACACTCGGTTTCCCCTAGCCTTAAGGGCTCCCTCGAAATAGTTTTTTAATGATATTTTTCGAGAGATAATATCATAAAAAACATTTCGAGGGAGCCCTGGCTTAAGGCTAGTTTCCCCTGCAATGCGCGGTGGGGTTTTCCCTGCGCTACTCCACCGGCTCGGCCAGCCGAGGGGCGGTCCCCGTTCCGCGAATTCCGTTGGAGAAAACATACAATAGGACAGAGACAAAATCTCGCCAAAACGGTGCATCCCAAGGTCCTAGCCAATAATGTAGACACGAGCGCCTACTTCTCACACATCACTGTTTATCACTCACCTGAA
>BEXV01003074.1:13822-24522 GCA_003118195.1 Hemicentrotus pulcherrimus | reverse complement strand
CCCCCCCCCCCCCCCCCCCGGTGCCCAAACGAGTAATGTGCGCCACTAGGAGTTATCAAGTAAGTTCAAGCCTATCCCTTACTCTAATCACAACCCTAACCCCGACCCAGCCCAAACCCGCTGAAGACGCATGGTAGGAGAATTATAAACAGTAGGCCTACAATCAGCAGACAACTCGTGAAATATAACCATGATAACGTCACTCGGGAAGGTCTGATCGAATTTGTCGATTTATATGCACTGTACATGTATTTTGTAAAATGATTAGTATTTGTATTATTTATAGGCCTATAATTGTGTACACATGTTTGAGTATTTTTTGTTTGTTGAATTGACAATCTATGCCTATTTACATCTTATCACGTTCATGGCATGCGATGTTAATGTAAACAAACAAGTCATACGAATGCAAATAATAAAGGCAAATAAATGTACATGTATTACATTTCATTAAACCAGTGTTTGAAACCCTTTTTCTTATGTACTCTTTATACATGTATTTTGACGTATCCGGAAATCTACTCCCTGGACGTCCACCCCACCACCTGGGCCTCCCCCGGACATCTACACCATGGACAAGTACCACCCTCTAGGACAGCCACCCCCTAGGACAACCACCCTCTAGGACAACCACCCCTAGGGCAACCACCACTTAGGACAACCACCCCCTAGGACAACTACCCCCGAACACCTACTCCCTGAACGTCCACCCCACCACCTCGGCCGCCCTGGACATCCACACCATGGACAACCACCCTCTAGGACAACCACACCCTAGGACAACCACCCCTAGGGCAACCACCACCTAGGACAACCAACCCTAGGACAACCACCCTCTAGGACAACTACCCCCTTAGACAACTCCGGCCCCCTAGGACAACTACCTCCTAGGATAGTTGTCCGGGGGCCGTTGTTTGGGGGTAATTGTGATAGGGGGTAGGCGTCCTAGAGGGTGGTTATCCGGGGGTGGTTGTCCCGGACATCCACACCTTGGACAACCACCCTCTAGGGCAACCACCCCCTAGGACAACCACCCCTAGGGCAACCACCACCTAGGACAACCACCCCTAGGGCAAACACCCTCTAGGACAACTCCCCCTAGGACAACTACCTCCTAGTATAGTTGTCCGGGGGTAGTTGTCTGGGGGTGATTGTGATAGGGGGTAGGCGTCCTAGAGGGTGGTTGCCTTCGGGGGTACTTGTCCTAGAGGGTGGTTATCCGGGGGTGGTTGTCCAGGCCCCGGGGGTAGGTGTCTTAGAACCGTATTTTGGACGCCACGGTACCACCAAAGTGCAATTTTTATTTTCGATGCTATTAGATTAATACAGGCATTTATCAGAGGTGTGAAAAGGATAATTTATGAGAAGGGGAAGTGGATGTTTGAAAAAAGAGGGTCATTCTTTAGAAGGGGAAGGATCACTTACTATATTATGATCGAAAGAAAAGTGCATCTGCTATTAAAAGTAAAANGTGTGTACAAAGACGTGAATAAATGCAAATTGATTCTTTGGCCAAGAACAGTATACAAGTACATGTTTATTTACATAGTCAACACATTCCGGATATCAATCATTCCTTACAGAAGTCCTGCAAATCCATAAGCATGGGACAAATATATCGCAGAAATTCATTGGCTTTCAGATGATTCCAGATTTGTTCAAGGTGATCAAACAGCCTCTTACGAAGAGCAATTTTTTAAAAATTCAGCTCGAACAAAGAGAATACACCTCCCACAACGCAATGCACATCGCAAGATCCGACTTCTCCTACCCTCATGCCGGCCCTCATGCAGGTGTACTGCACACAAACTGTCAAAATCATTACAACACAGGCATTAATGGATTTTTGTTTTCTCTCAATATAATGGAAAGAAATGTATAAACGGCTATCAAATGATAAGATATCATTGCAAAAAACACTACACATGCACAGAAGCGATGGATGTTTACAATGAAACTTGAAAGAAATTGTCATATTAAAAGTTTGGAAATTGTTATGGTATCACGTTGGTCTGTGTCCTATTCAGATCGACAGATCATACCAAAACATTACTGAATAATACGACAATAATCATGTAAATTGAGAGACGTTCCGTCTCTCCTTTCCCCGGGTAACGGGCATATTGCCGAGATTCCCAATGGTTTACGTGTAAAAAGTTTCTTCATCCGAGCTCAGATACCATACAGCGTGTGTGCAATTCCCCAAGGATCGTAAAATTCAGTCAACTTTCCAGCGAATATTAACAGACATACCCAAGTTGTGTACACTTTTCTGATATGCACCTAATAACTTCGATCACTTGATTACACAGTAGTTCGTAAAAGCGGTTGTCTTTACTGAATAATGATGATGAAGAGGATGATAAAGCTATTTAATGACGATGTACATGAAGCTGGTGATGATGATAACGATAATGGTGATGTGATTCTGGCAGAGGGTTTGGTGACTTTGATGATGATGATTGTGATATCTTTGTTTTGTCCTCGTCGCCAATGTGATATTTGGAGCTAAATAAATTACATGATGACATTCAAAGATGTTCAGTGGCTGCTCTACAGCACATTTTTTATTTGTGTATTAACTGTTTACAACGCAACTGTCTCTGAAAAGCCAAATGGGGGCACTACAATGATGATGATGGTGAAGATGTTAACAGTAATGAAGATTATGATGACAAAGCTGCTGAAGATGATGAAAGAGGTGATGATGAATACCTTCATCTTCATTCTTTCAAATACAAGGAAAGCTGATAAAATCATTTACAAAATGATATAGAAACAACAGAGATGATTTCATCATGTATAATTCAACAGGAATTGTATCGTTAAAGGGAAATTCAATCTTAATAGTAAACTACATGTACTCTACAAGTATGCAGAAATGACAGAGAAGCATTAAGAAAATCAGGGAAAAAAATTCAATGACATTTAAACAAAACAAAAAATTGCTATCACTATACGTATGTGCACTTTAAATTGGCTGAATCGGCAGTGCATTGTAATAAAGTGCCAGACAACTCTCCTAATTATTCCAACACACAAAAATTACGACGACAAAAAATTACTCAAGAGGGTCTTTTTTCTATACAGAACCTTTGATGATATATGCAAACCACAATAAATTTTGAGACGAAACATAAGTTTATGATATTTTGTACAGGATAAACAGGAGAGTTGTCCGCGAATTACGTCTGAATCCACTGACCAAATTGTAAATTCATGATTCACATAGATTTAGTGATCTCGTATTTCAAATGCTCATAACTTTCTTTTATTGGTTCGATTTATTTCAAACTTTCGCCATTCTGTGTCTCTTATTTTTCCTCTTTCATACAAATGAAATTATTTTAAAAGCTTAGATTGCCTTTTAAGAAAAGGAAAGTGTGCCACAATGATTACAGACTCTAATAAAGAAAGTAAGGCTCATCTAAAATTCATATTCATTCCTTTACAAAGAAATCCTCTTGCCTTGAAAGTTTTATGCTCTTGAAACATTTTCAAGAATCAATATATAATTGAGTTCCAAACAGGCCGTAATTGTGCATTAAAATTAAAAGCAACCCCCCCCCCCTCCTCCGTTTTATTCCCAAATTCAATACTGTTCTAGCTGAAATGAATCACAAACTACATGAAGATGTACTTCAAATAATGCAAAATATCCATGGGGTTTATGCACCAATACAGTGAAGAAAAAAAACTGCTTCATTTATCATTATGATTCATGAAGTCCTATTACAACTGTAGACAAATAAAATGACCACCAAACTAAGGTACAGTACAAACATAACTGCACCTGTCATTAATTTTGCAGATACCCGAGGCCTTCAATCACCTTCATGATGTGAAGTTTGATGACCCTACCTCTGTCGTAAATCAGCCCTTCCCCAACTGCCCTTGTCCCATTGAAAATAAAAAGGAAGATGAAGAAACTTTTAAATTAATAAAGCCAAGCACAAACTATTTTGGATACGTTTCATAATTCATGTAAAAGCATTCCCTATCTCATGTTTTCTGGAAGAAAAAAAAAACAGCATTAGTTTAAATCGATTGTATCCTCTGTTAAATACCCGCAATTGTGCTTTCCAAATTGCTTTTGACGATTGTGCAATTCAACTGCATACAGGCGGAAGAGAAAACATGACATGTGCATGAATTGTTCTAGAATTATGGAATATCCATGTACCTTTACATGAACATGATATACAGCACCATGAAAACAGACACATTAGGTTTTTTTGTACGAGATAGATCAGCACCTTCAGTTACCCACACAGCCTGCTAATGACATTAGCAGGTCTGTAGCTCCATCCTCATCTGACAGATTGTCCATCATTTCTATTCCTTCCAAGGGTAATACATTCAAAGAAACATTGGATGGTACATTTTCCTGAGCAGCGACAGTGAGGGCAGCAGAGGCAGCAAGGTCGGTAGGGGAAGAACTCTTATAGGAGCGCTTGGATCTGTTCGAGACACGAGATGGATGTCTATCTGTCATGTGTTTTGAGGATTTGCCAGTACTAAGATGATCACCACAGTCATCATTGGTGTTGAGATGTTCTATCAGAAGGTCCATCTTTTCAAAGGTTAGACCGCACTTCTTGCAAGTACAATGTCTCCTGGAGTGACGTTCCAACTGCCAGGGTGCTTGGAAACGCTTTGGGCAGACACTACACTTGTAATAAAGCTGCTCTGGGTGTTCATGAGTGTTTCTCAAGTGATTCCCATAATCTCCATAGGACGGCAAGAGAACATCACATTTTCCACATTGGAATGCAACTCCTTTGTGTCGTCCCTCATGACTAATCTTTAACTTCACTGATCTAAAATATGTCTTGCAGAAACCACACTTGTGCATCAATCTTGATTTTCTCTTGTGTTTCCTTTGGCGCTTGTCTCCTTTGGGCTGTTGCAGAACAGATCTTGTGTCAGTAATGTTTGTGTCTTGGTGAGTAGTATGCTTTGGCTGTGATGGTGTAAGCTTCTCTGGCTCAATGAAGGCGCTATTCATATGGGCACGCTTTTGATGAAGGTCAAGCTGGGATTGTTGTTTGAACCAGCATCCACACTGCTTACAGGTAAATACATCTTGGTGTGTCAAAACATGCAGCCTGAGATAGCTAGCGCTCTTCAGTTTCATACCACAGTGATCACACAGGTAGTTACGGTTGTTTTCAGGATCATATTGGGTATGGACATTCTGAATATGCAACAGGTACTTGTATTTGAAGTGAAATGTCTTGCCACACTCGCCACATTTAAAACTCTCCTTCTCTCCTACATGGTGCTTGGTGATTTTGTGGCGTTTGAGGTTCTGTAGATTGCCGATTGTCACATGACAAATGTCACATTGCAGCTCTTTCTTGTGTTGCAGCACATGGTTCAGCCATGAGTTGGTGTTATAGAATGTCTTTCCGCAGTCCTCACAGGGAAGGGGTCCGCAGTTGTGACTGTGGACATGCATGGAGAGAGCTGTAAACGAAGAGAAATCCTGGTGACACATCCGACAAACATGCTCGGTATGGCATGATTGGTGCTTATCAAAATGCATTCTGTATCGGAAGCCATCACCACAGACTACGCATTCAAAGTAATGCTCAATCTTTTCAGCTCCGCCCTTTTTCTTGAATCCCCTACTAAGGATGTCTTCCTTTACAGCTGTAATCTCCTCCAGAATGCTCTTGTATTTTTCTTCTGCAGGAGTGGATGCATACTGCGCACATTTCTGGCACTTCAGGCTACTTACGCCACAGTGCTTTCCACTGATGTGCTTATCTAATTGGAAGGCACTCTTGAAGATTTCAGAACACTCAGAGCACCGGAATGGTGAAGCCTTTTCGAGGTGACTTTGATCCTTATTTGTATGTCTCCTTTGTTCTTGGTTTGCTTTTTGCACTATTTTCCTTTTTTGGACCACATTTTGCTTTAGACTGCCTAACTTAACATCCTTTGACCGCAGGTTCCTTAGATTATGTTCCATCTTCTTTGGAGAGGGCTCTTCAAGACTTGCTGCTCCATCATCTACTACTGTACCAATATCATTGTGTAGTTTCTGCCTTCTTAACTCCCTATCGCTTGTCCCATCTTTGGTGGGTCCATGTAACTGCTCTGATGCCTTCTCCTTATTTGAAGAAGTGCTTTTGAGTCTTCTTTCTTCATTTTTTGAGGAGCCTACAGACATAGGGATTTTAGGACTTTGGTTCTGATTTTTACGCCTCCTTTTTTCCTGGTTTGCTTTTTGCACTGTTTTCCTTTTTCGGACCACATTTTGCTTTACACTGCCTAACTTAACATCCTTTGACCGCAGGTTTCTTAGATTATGTTTCATCTTCTTTGGCTTTTCAAGACTTGCTGCTCCATCATCTACTACTGTACCAATATCATCAGGAAGTTTCTGTCTTCTCAACTCCCCATCACCTGTCCCATCTTTGGTGGTTCCATGTAACTGCTCTGATGCCTTCTCTTTATTTAAAGAAGTACTTTCGTGTCTTCGCTCTTCACTTTTTGTGGCACTCTCATTCAGGGTGCGCTCTCCTAACAGCCCTTTGTCTGTAGGCTCCTCAAGATATTCTTTTACCTGATACATCTTCTTAAGTTGATCAAGTGTTATTTGGTGTGAGCCTAGCACCTCTTCCCACATCTCTTCATCTTCTGCATGCTTGTTAATCATATGTCTCCCACAATCCCTGAAAGATGGAAAACGTTCAGTACAGACAAAACAATGATACATCAATTCTGTTGGCTGCGTTGACAGGTCATCATCGTTATGAAGTGCGTCCTCAGGATTTACTTCTGAAGAAACCGAATCATCAACCTGATCTACGGCTTCAAAATCTTCCTCAGCTGCACACTTAAGATCTCTTAAGCAACCTGTAGCACTATCTTCTACTATGCTATCACCTGTCACTTGACCATCTGTTTCCGAGCCATCATCATCATCTGTCTGTTCGTCAGATTTGTACCTTGCTAGAATGATTTGAGTCAGTTTCAGTAAGAGGTCAATTGTTATCTCTCTGTCATGCTCCTCTCTCTTCACGAGTTGAACTGCATGATAAGAATTTGTAATGAAAACCAAAAAGCAAAATTAAAGACTGATACACTTAATGAAGGAAATGTACTGAATGTGCGATTAACACTATTTTTTCCACAAGTCATTGTTGTTTTGGTAAGCAAAAAGTTTTTGCTTACCAAAACAACAAAAACCTCTGTACACTAACGACTTTTACATGGATTATATTTTTGTGATTGTCCCAAGACTCTTCAAGATTTACAAAATATATCTTGATTCTAAAATACATATTTTCACAACTTCATAAAACTGTTAGATGAATAATGTGGAAAATCATTAAAAAGATATAAACGAGGTACCTGATATACCAAGGTAATTATCCTGGTCCTTCTGTACTACAATTTAACTACATTATGTTAAAATTCATCTCTATGATCATGGCACGGAGGTGACCACCGCTGATTGTTTCCATAACCAATTGAAAACTAATTCCTGATTATGAAGTGAAAAATAGTGACTTTGATCAATTCAAAAAGTATTTTACGATTTGTTTAATGTTATACATGTAGTTAATTCAACAACAAAAATTGGGTAAAAATGTGATACTTCCTTAATACAACGACTTAACAATGTCAAGTGGGAGTATATCATCTGTTATACATTGTATTTCATTCATTTCCGCATTATTTTCTCACAACTTTTCCCAATTCTTTAAAGTCGTACATGAGACTATGGAAACTATTCAAATGTGAGATAGTCTTTTAAATGTTTAAAAACTATAACAAAAATTAAAAAAGAACTGCTATTCTTCAATTCTCAGTTTATTACCTTTTCCTAAACTACTCCAAGTGCTTTCATCTACGACCTGTTCATTTTTCTCTGTTTCCCTGGCTTCTGTGTCTGTACTACATTGTGGAAGGTGCTTCTCCTTGATATGCTTGCTGCAGTATCGTAAAGACAAAAACTGGTCTCCACAAAGTGAACAAATGAAGATACGCTTGGGACCATTCCTGGAACATGTGTCAGAAACTTTGGGCAAGATAGCGGAAGAGAAAGATTGCTCTATCTGCTTCATGTTGGAATCCTGCAGTGCTGGAGGTAGCATAGGTGTTTTCTTATGTTTAGTCCTCATATGAAGGCTGCAAGTGCCAAACGATGCAAAATTCAATTCACATAGTTCACAAAGATACCGAATATCATTTTGGATGGAAACCAAGTTGTGTGGATATTGCCTACGTCCGTTATCATCTCTCCTGCAACTGATTGCACTTGATGTCCTGGTGTTGGAATTCATCCTGACGTCACTACCGCATCCATCTTTCTCCCAAGATGAGACATATCCATTGTTTGCAATAGTATGGGAATTAATTGTTGCAACTCCTGTATAAACATCATCAACACTGTTGGAACGTGGACCATGTGCACAGTCATCAGGATTAGAAGTCAAGTAATTACCAACAGTAGCTAAATGTGTGACATCACATGTTCTGGTAGTGGGATGTTCATCATTCACAGTTTTGCTGGTAAGTACCTGATCCTCTTTATCAGCAAGGGCTGCAGAAGAAGACAGTCTTAGAAATTTGTCAACGTCATTAAAGTCAGGAAAAAAGAAAGATGCCTTGCCACTCGCACTCGGAAGTTCAATCAAATCAGAAATTGGACATTCCTGGTCATCTTCTCCGTGATGCTCCTGTCTGGACTCATTTGAGGACCATCTGTAATGCTTGACCTTGATGTGCTTTGATACTTCTTCCCTTGATGAGAAACTGGCATTACATATACCACACCTACAGCATGTCATTGGTAACATAGAATCATCCAGTTCAGTTGTCATTGCATCTTCTCTGCTTTGTTTAGATGATGAATTTTGAAGAGGAGTACTCTTTGCACCTGCATTTGTACTTGGGTTTGTGTTTGTATTATCATATGTGTCTGTAATTGTTTCTAAAACAGAAACTGGACATTCTTTAGCCGACTCTTGATGATTCTCCTGCAATTTTCTACAAATGTCTACCCCATCAGTTTCCGACATCCGATCCTTTGGCAGCATGGCCTCACTATCAAGAGGATCAGTATCATTGGTGGCATGGCAATTTGGTTCATTTGTAGCTACATCGTAAGAAGCAGGATTAATGTCCTTGATGACCGTGGGTATGAAAGGTTTAGGCAGAAAGGATTGCGGTCGTATCTTATCATTGGATAGCACTGGCTCATGGTTGGACCCATCACTCCTTCTAGAAAGCATGACAGGCTTTTGGATAGCAAGGGGTAAATTCATGACAGTGTCCCCCAGCTTACAAGCATCATTTGCTCCTTGCTTTCTGTCCACACCACCTACAGGTTTTTTCACACTCTTTAAGTAGGAATCATCATTTTTAACCGACTCAACAGCCTTCCGTGACTGCCGTGATGGTCTTCCCTTCTTGTGTGTCTTTACATGTGATTTGATGTCCTCTGCAGAATGAAATAATGCACTGCAGGTCAGGCATTTGAAAGACCGCACCATGAAGAAAGATGTTGCTTGCTGGAAGTTTGTATTCGAAAGTTCAAAGTTAGACTTTGTATCTAAAGAATTTAGATTTAATGTTATTGCGTTTTCAGTACAACCTCCAAAGTCGAAATGGACTGTAGATACATTTTTTTCTTTCTTTCCACCCTCATCATGTTGGCTCCCTGCGCTTGGATCAGTTTCACCTTCCATGCTGCCTGGTGTTACCTCTTCACTTTGAAAGTGGATTACAGCTCAGTTGCTCAAACTTTCTAAAGCATGAGAGGTTTCCAAGATCCTATTGCAACCCGTTTTGTCATTGTTATGGGTTTGGGTTTTGGATGTCGCATGAATATCTCAGGACATAAGATACATGTACTTGTGAAGTATCCTGGAGTGTTAAGTGTCCTAATGGAAGCTAAGAGAAACAGGCATGTTGGCTTCGTCATTTCTTGGCTCCTCACTTCCTGTCCGGCCATAATTCAGTAAAACTGAAAGAAAGTAAGAAAAAAGTGATAGAAGGTGTATTGATGGAGGTTATGGAGAATGATTAACCGACTTATCTAATGTAATTTTGTAATCCTATGTTTCAAGTTTCAAGTTTATTTACTTCACTTTATCAAAGATAATATAATTGAACATAATGAACATGGTAAATTATTTTAACTATACATTCAATATAGAAAACATAATGTACATGGTCATAGTTATAACAGAGGATACAGGCTTTAGTAGTACAATTTTATCATGATGTCTTACTTTACTATTCCATTCTTTATTTTAGATATCCTCTTCTTTTTTTTTAATTCATGGAATGAACAAAACAATTTCATTTTTACATAATTGTGTTTGAATTTGTCATTTGAAATTGAATGCAATTTTTAATTGTACAGCGGAATGTCAAATGATATAGAGAAATTTGTGTGAACATGTGCAATTCAGCATTTGGCTGCAAGGTGTGCAAGCATAGTCGAATAACACAATTATTGAATTGAAATGAAAATTCTATAAACTCGTTCATCCAAACCAATGGTCATATAGAAAACTGATCGTTTGTTGCCTGCTACTGCTCTACTGCTACATTTGATACATACATGTACTTACGATCCTAGTGATTGATGTAAGCTAAATTATTTTGGTTTAGCGTCCCTGCCCACCTCCTTTTTAGAGGCCGCCGGCTTTTTTTTTTAGGTGGGGGGGGGGGGG
>BEXV01003073.1:14092-36535 GCA_003118195.1 Hemicentrotus pulcherrimus | reverse complement strand
CTTTCTTTCACTTTGGCTTTTGATCCAATGAGCACGATACATTACACTTGTTCATTCAGGTTATTAGATACATAGATGGCAAAGAGAAGGGTGCCTAAATTGGTCCTCTGTGGAGTTCCACAAACTATATTCAACTCGTTTGATCTTGCACTTTTGAATCTTATACTTTTGACAAGTCTGGATTGTTTTTCCATCAATCAGTATTGAGATGGCTTATATTTTCTCATCTCAGATCTCTTGCAACGTTTGAACACAGGTACCTATTTCCTGTTTGTATCATTAGATTGAAAATATACGCTAAATTTTTCGAAATAACATTTGCTATTGGTTTTAACAAAAGAAGAGGACTATAGTTAGTTCCTGATGTTTTCTTAGGAGGCAAATGGCAAATGAAGTCCAAAATGACAAAAGCTAGTCAATGCCGGCCCCTTTTTACTAAACATACTCGATTTTATATTCATTTATTTATTTACATGCATTATCAAGTTGTCCGAGGTTACACAGAATAATGGTACGACGATGAAATATATACATTCTGTAAATGAAGCGAATACATCATAATATGTCAGTCAATGCTTGCCTCGTTCAGAAAGCCCACACACTATATAGTTATTACTGAATTAATTAATTTGTAGTTTTATTTTTACAGCATTACCATTTACAGAACTGCTTTCCACAATGGCCGTGTTGGCTTAGATTCAGTATATATAAAATATACATGTAATTACAGATTGAAATGTACCAAATAATCATTTCAAGGGAATCTAAGAATTATGATAAAGGCCAAATTAACAGACTTAAAAAAATAAATAAAAAAAAAACATCGTAAAAAGACGAAAAAGAAAACCCAAAGACAAATTAATAAAAAAGAACAACAACAGAAAACAACTAAGCCTACCTTTACGGTTTAATAGAAACTTCCTTTCGAAAAAAAAGTGGAGGAAAAAAAAATAATTACAAAGATAGCACCATATGTCAAGATTTGATCACATATCAAAACTCAATATCTCAATATTCGTTGAAAATCATTAATATATACATATTTAGCTTTGAAAACAAATCATCTGCTTACAAATGTATTTTCAACGATAATACCCAATATATTGATACAAATTATAATGACTTATAGGTGAAGGAAATTTTAGTGTTTACAAGTGTAAGTTTTATTAGGTGGTCTGTCGATGACAGATCACCTATTGATTTCGCCAGAATTTTCTTTATTCTTTATTCTTTATTTCTTTATTAGGTGGTCTGTCGATGACAGATCACCTCTTGATTTTGCTAGAATTTTCTTTCTTTATTCTTTTTTATTCTTTATTTTTATTTCTTCCGTACACTTTTTTGTGCACACGTTTACTCGAAATCGTCATGGTCGATTTCCTTCAAATTTCTGTCAATCAGTCATCAAACCCCATGATTTCAAGTCAAATCAACCTTTTCAAGGTCATTAGGTCATCGTGACGTCATCCAGGCGTCATTTTGTAAAAATCAGGTCATTATCATATCTCGATAACGAGTCATCAAAAATCTACCATATTTGGCATACATCAATTTCAGGTCAAAGGTCAACTAAAAATGTCAAAAAATTCCGCGCACGCACCTCGACGCGCACGTACGTGCGCGTCAAAATTTAAAATGCTCTAAATCATCTTAAATTAATTTTGCATACGTTCCAAGCCATTTTAAGCATTTTATAAAAAAAACGCGCACACACACATGCGCGCGCGTTTTCGCGCGTTTTTGCATTTCACAACTTTAAATCGCCAAATTTTCTCTGTCATCATATTTGTCACATTTTTTCAAGCATTTTGATACCTTGTTCATCTTTTTCTGACCATTAATAACGGAATGAGCGTCCGTTAAGAAACGCATCCGTGCGTGCGAGCTCTTGTAATACATAACATACATGTGCAAAAAACATGCCTATACAAAATTCATTGTAACTCTTCAGAATGGATAGATAACCCCAATTTTCTTTCATATTTAGATAGATTATGAGTCGGAGATATGATTTCATGTCTCATTTGACACTCAATGAACTCATGACGTCATCATAATGGCCTCCGAACCCGAAATTTCAATTTGCATATTATGACGTCAGCAAATTTTCGGAAAATTGATTGTATCTCTCTTAATATTCATCGATTTTCTTCCAAATTTTGATATGTTCTAGCTGAGACAATTCTCTACAAATGCAGTCACCACGAAATTTCACTTTGACAATGGCATCATGGCGTATTCTTGCGATTAAAGAAGGCATGTCAATTTTTCACATTTTGCGTGTATTCTCTATGGGACATGACTTTTCCTCAAAACTGGATTCTACATTCTCGTCTTTCGCGAGCAATATCTTCGTCGTTTTATCTTCGTTTACGCTGAGCTTTGAGTATGTTGTAGCTGAGACAATGAGCTATCTTAAGTGTGCCCTTTATTTTTCGATCAGATGCCGGGATCATGCTCATATTTCACTTACAAAGTGGGATTTGAGAATTCCATTTTCCGTTTACGTGTAATCTCAATGGGATATGTTTTGGTATATCGGTAAAGCACTTGACTTCCGACCTCGAGGTCCCTGGTTCGAGTCCGGGCGTCTCCAACAATTTTTTTTCTTCACTTTTTTTTCTTTTTGACCTTTCACTGTACAATCTCCTTTGAATATTAAAACATGTACAATCGCAAATAATGTTATAAACAATCGTATTTACTTAATTATTACCCTATTATCACTTGGTCCATTACTTTTTGCGTGTAATCCTTATGGGAGATGACTTTTTCTCAAATCTGGATTCTACATTCTTGTCTTTTGCGAGCAATATCGCCATTATTTCTGCTTGATTTTTGAAGATTTTTGAGTATGCTGTAGCTGAGACTATATGCTATCTATATGTTCTCTCATTTTTTTCATCTATCATAAGACTTGAAGACAGACCACCTTATTCGTCCTCGTGACGAATTAAAATCTAGTTTGAATAAGAATCAAGTTTTTTGCCTTATATATTATGGTTTTAAACCATTATACTGGACATGGATTTCTGTCAAATAATGTCTTTAGTGGTGTCTCTTTTAACACCACATGTTAAAATATTTTGAAAATATATACTTACTGTTGTTGGTAGTAAAACTATTTCTTTGTCATTGATAATGATAAATTCATTGTCATTTTCACACATTCAGCCCAAGGAATCGTGTGAGTTTTTCAATCGTTTATCCAGAGTTTTCTCGGTGAAATAGCATCAAGATTTTGCATGTTTAAAGACCGTCAATACTTAGACCACACAGCGAGGTCACTGGCAGGTGGCTATTTCATAAACTCACCTCTCAACTAACATAAGAAAAAGAGGGTCAAGGGGGACCAACATGCACCGATTGGGGAAGTTTTCTATATAGAGGGAGCAAGTACCTTCATGTAGGACAGTGGGGCTTTAATACAAATCACTTAATCGAATCGTCTTCACACAAAACGTAAAAAATCCACTAATATAAATTTAATACATATTTATTCTAACTTAATCCTCTCCAGAGTGCTGAGTGTCAAACATTTTGAAATCACAAATTAGTAACTAAATATGTCCAATATTATCATATATTACACGCCTAATAGGCTTCTACAAATAATTACTAAGCTGGATCTATAACTCTGAACCTTTTACATTAATAAATGTGTGACAATAATTATTATCTATTATTAAAAAATCCATCATTTTGTATATTACTCCCCTTGTTGTATGATACGTCAGTGATAGTATTCATGCCCACGAGAGTATGTATAAAGAAATCAGCAATGAGCAATTTATTTATAAAACACGAATTTGTTTGTAACGACGACCTTGCTATATAGGCTTCATTAAGTTATTAAGTGATTCAATTTTTCGAGGCAATGAGCCCATAAAACAGTTAATGAAAGTTTATTTTGCACTCTCTTTATTCTGCATACAATTTTCAGCAATATCACTATCGCATCACGCGAGAAAAGCGTCACCGTTCACTGATGCCGACCTACGTCAGGCAAATGACGCCTCGTGTGCAACGTGTTTTTTTTTATAATTAAAATAAGACCCCACTGACATCATACCCTGTTGATAAATCATCATGAATGGCAACAGTGTTCAAGACTGATGCCTACAGGCCATCAGTTTGAGTTTGAACCCGTTGCCAAAAGTCATTACCAGGATCCCTAGTGTCATCATAATCCGACTCCGAGGGCGTCGTTTTCTTAGTCTTTCGGCTCATGTCTGGTTTGGCGTAAAGTTGTTCCAACTCTGCTCTTTTATTAGGTCTGATGTCTGTTAAAGGAATTTCTGATGATATCTTTGGAGTACCTGCTGAAGATGAGCACGCCTGGCTTAAGGAATAAGGCTCCAATAGGCCTTCCTGGTGATAAGATAGTGGGTTTGAAACTTGGGAATCGGTTGAATATGTATTTGCAGCACCACCTTCGACATCATCTAAAGAACAGTACGTATTTTCTAGGCTTGGTGCACTTGGAACGACTGCACTTTCGGTGTGTTCATAATGATGGTCAGAGTTTCTGTCACCTGGAGTAGAGCAATCAGCCGGGGATGGACACTCTCCTGCAGTAAGAGATTGCTCTTTGGCTTTGTGCTTGGTTTGGGCAAAGGGCCTGCACATTAAGTCCTGCCTTGCATGAAGTATCGGGACGCTTGTTTGACCTTTTGAACAGGAGTTTGATGAGGGCATGGTTGCTCGATTCGGATCAGGTTCTTCCCTGTTTGATGTTTGGTGACAAGATACATCTCGGCTCGGTCGAGAGACCTCAGATGACGCAGTCATTTCAACAGAGTCTGCAACGGTGTTACCAAAGTTTGTAGCTGCATTCATTCGGGAATTGATGTTCCTCTGGCCTCTACGGCCACATCGCTCTCTCCTTCGGGTTTTACGCAAGTAATTGCCCAATTGAACACCTATACTCAACGTTAAAGCAAAACATGTAATCACAACAACAATAATCAAGATGTTTTGATCCTTTCGTTGACTTAACAAAGGTGTATCATAACTGAATTGTTTATCCCGACTTTCTGTAGTCGACGTGGCTGGTGTAACGGTATTGGATAGAGAACGTCCGTTTGAACTAGTAGGCCTATTCATGTAAACAGTAAGTATTTGACATTGAAAATCGTCGTTAGAATAGTTTGAAGCATTTGAGTCTTCAGATGCGTTCGTTAAAATGGAAATTATATTAAGATTTTCCTGTATGTCAAAATTTAGATATCCAATGTTTCTTATTACAAACATATTTGAGTCATCTCCCTCTTCACCGCAGAGAAAAATGGGAAAATTTGGAGAAATTCTTTCAGTAGAACTAATCCTCTTTAGGGAGCTGCCATCAACATTAAACCACGATGTATTACAGCATGTAAATGTTGCATTCTTGGCTTTAGTTAAATTCCTCCGAATCAAATCGCCAGGCACTGTACTAAACCGGCATGTCTTGCTCCTGTTCGTTCTACCATTAATAACTTCACACATGGTTGGTACACTGCTCGTATCATTCAGCTTTTCAGGAGGAATATAAATGCTATATTTGTTGGTTATGTTATAGTGACCATCCAAATTCATCTGAGAGGTTTCATGTTCATACAACACCTGATCCCCTGCGAAAAGTCTTGCTCGGTCCCGATCGTTCACCTGCAACCATCGACACGACATCTTTAATTTCCAATGTTTCTTGTCGAATAATGTTTCGCAAATAGGCTTTGTCTCTTCGATTTTCAAATTCAATTGGAAAATGAAACAAAATTGTCGTCCACGCTCATATAAAGATACAGTGTGCGTCCCAGTATCATTTTCGTCAGTAAGCATAATCGACATTTCAATCATATTTTTCCCTTGTTGGTGGTAAGTCAAACTATAACGTCCATATTGTAAAGATGTGTTGTTCAAGATGGACATATTGAACGGAAGTTGAAATTCTGAGTCTGAAATATTCCACACAAGGTATTGGCCTGCTTGTAGCTCTTTCACAGTGAAGTTGACATGGATGGTTTGATCAGTGATTGCGATCACAGATTCTTCTTGTTTATTGTTACAGAACCATATTTTACTTGAAAATACCTGATGCAAATGCGCTTGTAAAATAAAAAGGCTTAAAAATACCTTAACAGCCCGTGTAATCCGTTCAGGAAACATGTTGCGGTTGTATTGTACCATATCTAACTTGAAAATGGAAGTCGAATATATAGAATGGTGAACAACAATTCGACAAGCCTGTTATTATTGATGGATATCTTGATCGTTATGATCATCCTCTTGCTACAAATACATGTTACCTGTCAAAAAAGGGCGGAGCCTGTTGAAATCAGGGAAAATTTCTTTCTCTATATCATAACTCTCACTTCAAGTACTGATTCGCTGAATGGTAATGTTAATCAAAATAATGATATCTAAACCAGTTTCGGTAATAATGTACAATATTTATTGGTTATCAAAATTAAAATAAACAAAAGATGATTAATGAAAGATTTGTTTTTATTTTTGAAAGTAAAAAGGAAAGGGAAAAATAAAAACAGAAAAAAATGAAGTGGTATTCTGCCATTAAAGGTCAAGTGCCTAAACAAACTAAAGAACCTCCAAGGTAAAGTAATTATAAACGAAAACTTGTTATCACCTTTCTTGAGTATGAAAAGCAATTCATTTCCCCCTCTTTCATTTTTAGGCTAAGCGAAGTGCGCTTTCATACTGAATCGAACACAACCTTTAATGGCTTGTTTAATGGACAAAACCAGTAAACTGATCTTTTATGATACTTTCTAAATGGGATAATTTGTGATGCTTTGTTTGGAAATATCTGCTAATTATTAAAAGGGTTAATCCTAGTAAAGATGAAGGATTAAAAAAAAAAAACTTATTTTTTTTTAGCACTATCTTGACCTGAATAGTATTGTTGGAAAAAATCCTAGTTAAAATTTAACCTTAAAAAATATTGCTCTTAAAATGCCTTCATAAACTAAATGTGACAAGAAATAGCTGAAAGGTCATATAAACATTTTTGTGTGTAGTCCAATATANAAGGCTAAGCGAAGTGCGCTTTCATACTGAATCGAACACAACCTTTAATGGCTTGTTTAATGGACAAAACCAGTAAACTGATCTTTTATGATACTTTCTAAATGGGATAATTTGTGATGCTTTGTTTGGAAATATCTGCTAATTATTAAAAGGGTTAATCCTAGTAAAGATGAAGGATTAAAAAAAAAAAACTTATTTTTTTTTAGCACTATCTTGACCTGAATAGTATTGTTGGAAAAAATCCTAGTTAAAATTTAACCTTAAAAAATATTGCTCTTAAAATGCCTTCATAAACTAAATGTGACAAGAAATAGCTGAAAGGTCATATAAACATTTTTGTGTGTAGTCCAATATAAGCCTATCCGTTGTCGTGGGCAGTGGCATGTGACATTCTGCAAAATTTAGTCAACTTATCTTATTGTTGATCTTTCCAAAACTTCACAGTACACACAAAGTCATGTGCATATCATGAAGCTTTCATAATTGATTCCAGTCACTTTCATTCACAGTGTAGGCCTAAAGCCTTGATGAGTAGATAACTTTACATTGACAGGTACATCAGTGCCGCTTTCTATCATGCAAACACTTTTTATCATGACTCTAACCCAAGGCATGTCTTGATGAAAATCAACTTATTGCTTTATTTCAGGCAAAGGCATTTTAAAGGTACTATGTCCCATTTGCAGACCAAAAAATGAAAAGAATAATTTTTAACGGCATTTGAAAGATAATACTAATTTAGAACTTCCCTCAAAACAAAAGGGCTTAAACGTTTCTTTTTGTGGGAAAAATAAGGAGCGTTAGTTGTCGAATCAAACTTAGTGATCGCGGTTGTTTAATTAAGTAGTCCGATTTCCAGACCGTTGTACCGAATGGTCGTACGTTTTGTGCCTGGCAAAGATTCAATCAAGTTAATTTTGGCCATTACTAGAATTGGGTTATTAATGCAGATTGTGTAGTTATATACCCTTACAGCTCATTGTATGTATGTTATTACCAAAGAAAAAATAGAAGTCAGTCAGCCACTCAATAGTGTCTGCCAGTGAAGTCTGGTAAGTGAAAGTGTTTCCTTGAATAACTTGAATACTAGGACACTGCTAGCATTTAAATTTCACAGATATACGTTATACATTCATAATTCCTGCAAAGTTAAATACTTATTTTGATGCTGGCTCCAAAAGGGATACACTACCTCTAACATAAAGCTATTATGAAAAAAAAAATGTTATCTGGTGGTCTGGCAAAGCAAACACTCAAACCCCTTACCAACAAACAGTTCCCTTGACAGCTCATAACTTTGAGGGCGACAAATTTTAACCCCCTAAAAAAATGTTTCAGTATATACGTTGGTAACAAAAATGGACTGAAAATCAACCAGTTCTTCGTTTGGAATGTACACCAAGATTTTGATCGCTTATTTCTCGGTAGTTAAACGCCCTTCAATTTTAAATTTCGGCCGATAGCCTTCATTGCATTTTGCATTATTAATAGTTTATGTATTAGTTTGATTATTGTAAAATATATTGCGGCTCGAAGAATTGACATTACTTCGTTCACAAATTAAAACATTGGTATTAAATCGCATTGGCACTCGGTTAAAAAGATCGTTATGTTTTAAAGCAACAATAAAATTTGAGATTACGTTTTAGTATAAGAATACACATACATAATACGAGACTAGAGATTCTATTTATTTATATTTTCTCCTTTTTTTAGCCCGTTTTGGTTAGAGTGGCCCTTTCAATAAAAAGAAAACTGAAATAATGGTTGAATAGGTAGTATATTTCTTCTTGACTTAGAACCCGCGAGTAGTAATATGTTGTGTTTGCTGTAAATGACGACCAATGGAAATCGTGCAAAAATGAAAAAAATTGTGTTTTCACGATTGCTCTAGGATCTTACCCACAAACATACACGAATCATGCCAGAAGAGTTATACCTTCTAACTATTTGATCATGATTCATTTCCTTATCTCCATTACACAATATCAAGTTCTCGTAATGCATTGTATTTTCCCATAGTTTTGTTTTATGTGTCTCAATATCTGTAGCACACGAATAGGGTTTGTGAGAAAGATATCCAGGGTTTGGTCATTAGAGGGACACATATATTCCAAACTCTGTCTGCAGTTTATTGAGGAAAACATATCCATTGCACGCGTGCATAATGCAATATCAAAACCCCGGGCAAACATGCACTGAATGAGAAATAACATCTTTTGAGTTCCGAAGTGCTTTTATCATGTTTATGTGATCCTGCGTGGAACTCTGCGCCCATCGGATTCAAATGCACGCCATCTGTGGTTGGGTTTAGAGAGACAGTTTCCATAGATACACACATCAGGGTCTCAAACCTTCCAAATTGATTGGTCACAACTTTCCATGCATTGATCATCGCCCTCGTGAACTCCTTTAACAAACCAAAATTCAATTGTGTTCAATCATTTTGATCTGTCACTCTTTATTTTATTTCTCGTTCGATGCGACAAGATGATACATTCGTTTCAAATAAGTTCTGAACTTTCACTGTTTAAAATATCGGCATCGGAAAAGTAATTTGTATAATTCTTTAGTGCATTAAACAGAAGAATAACAAATAATGACATAAAAGGAAGTTCTTTCATTTATGAAAATATTGTCTTTCAAATTTCGAACATCGTTTCAAATAAAAAAAAATAAATAAAAAAAATCACTGTTTGTATCTGCTGGAAAAAGTTTTATACTTTTTCAGCCATGTTCGTAATAGAAATTTTAGTGTCTTGTTTGTTTGATCTTGTGTTTGATCTTATTTTTGATCTTGTGTTTGATGTTATGTTTGATATAATTGTTATAATTATATATGGATGATTTATTGAATAAACAACATATTTATAATTTATGTGTTTATTATCATTTTTGTTTGGCAATTTGTAGTAATACAGTGGTGCGCTTAGAAACAACCGTTATTAAGCGCCTAATAAATGTTGTGTATTATTATTATTATTCGACTTGTGCCATTCGAATATATGAGTGAACGGGTCGATTGAATGTGTACCAAACAAACTTTACATTTGAAGCAGCGCTTCGAATCTTGAAGCGGACGTTTTGAAGCTCATCTAGATATAACATCGAACCTGTTTAAATCATTGTTTTGATATGCACTATCCGGGATAGAGGATCCTTAAATAATGATTAAAAGACACGAAGAAAAATGAAAGACACTTATAATTTGGGAACGTTTTTTTCTCGATTTATTATTCATAGCAAAATTCAATACAACCGAATCCAGAAAAAGACAATCATCCTTATAAGTTTTATCAAATTTTGTCATACATGTAATTTGTCAGCATCATCAAACACAGCTTTTGTACTTTAAAATTAGGTTTGTATCTCTTTCACACACAATGTATACTGATTCGGCAATCTCAATGACGTATGCTATTGTCCTTTGCCTTGCTACGAGATCCTGCCTGAATCTTCCATTATCAGATTGTTAGACACAACCAAATGATGGAATCAGTCTGAAATTATAAATCATTTATATTTATAAAACGAACATTTTATATCAAAACGCATTTCAATTGGTCCAACAAATTTAACATGTTTAACATCAATTTGTCAATTATTCATTGTCAAACATCGTTCACACTAGACATAGTCTACCAATGAATAAACAAACTTTAAGAAAAAAAAATCATCACAAATGCAAAACAATCATGATCCTATTCATCACGTTTATATTGTGTCAATTTTTATACCGTTTCCATTCACTAATAGTATTGCTGCTGGATCCATTGTTACCCGCTTAACATGTTCAATTCAATTTCAATTGACGTTTATTTCCACAATCTGATAAAAATATACAAAACAATCAAAAGACAAACAAGAATACAACATAATTATAACATAAGAGTTAATAGTGGGTCGACAATAGGCCTACAGGTCTTTCTGTGGTCAATCCCTTCAGTATCTACATGAAAGTCAAATTTAACAAAAACATGGTTACGATATATTTTATAGAAGCTAAACTTCCCAATCCATACCGCTAAGAATAATTATGTCTTGTCAATCTAAAATGTTCATTCCTTTGAGATTCACTTTATTTGTTATCTATACTCCACGCCCACACTTTGTAGTCCGTTCATGCATATTCATATTCAAAGAAGTGAGCGTGGCTCCGTGTCATTAGAAGGTAAGTTGTGTATGAAGGAATAATCTATTTCAGCTGTTTCATTTCTGATAGAGCACTAATGTAGATAATCTTAAACATTTACGAAACTGAAAAAACATGCATATACATGTACATCATGTGGAACGCCATGCCTTCAAAGTTTACAGTTTGCATTGTTTGACAAGTCTTTCGATTATTGAAAATACGCTTCTTTAATTGATCAGACGATTAATTTGTAACGATTACATGACATCCTGTAATGTATACATTTGATCCTATTTCGAAATATATTTACGCATTTTGATTTAATCAAATTATACGAATCTATTTAACATGCTTATTAAGTGCGACTATTTACCGAGGTATCTTTGTATAATTTGTACATGTTTCGTATGCTTAATTCTCAAGGTAATCGGTATCTACAGTTATCAAAAGTGACTGAACATTATTTTATACTGTGAATTGTACATGAATTATTCCACATAATTTGATTATTATTAAAATGATCTCTTGGGTTCTCAAAAAAAGTTACATCCCTCCAGACTGCCAAAATATCTTTTACAAACGAGTTATTAATCTCCATTAATTGCTCTGCACTTGTGAAATTACAAAAAAAAAAAAAATATTACCTGATTTTCATCTTTAAAAATGTAATAAAATATTTCCAGTTGCCTTTTTCTGGTTCTTCTGTATTCCACAATCTCATCACCCATGGGATCCTAAGTCTGGTAAATTTAACATTCTCAAACCCCCTTCGTCATAATATGCCTTAATTGTTTTTCCCATTATCTTGTCTGGTTTACGACTACAAATAAAAAAGTATATAATAGATTCAACTTCATAAATAACTGTTTCATAAAGCAATCTTAGCTATCGAGATTTGAGCATCGGTTTAAACCATTGAAGTAATAGATTGAGTTAAATGTTGCCATATTCCTGGTCAGGTAACCGACCAAACACATTAGAGTATCATAAACGTTACGTATTTTCGTACCTGTTACAAACAAATGTGTATCCTAACCTATTGAAGTGTGCATTTATTCACATCTATAGGTACACTAATTCATGTACGTTTCGGGACAACATGTGTACGCAATACGTCACTGTGAAAGTGGGGTCTCAGTAATAATGTCTCTTCATTTTATAGTTATGATCGTTAAATATCTTGTCACCTTCTTTCAAGCCTGATGTCTACCCGAGCCGTACACTTAAGCCCTTCTGTAAGAAAACACGAATGCTATAATGCTTACACCATGGGCTATTGTTGATACCACCAGTACTGCTAAGAGATACGGTTCCATGGATACCGTTTTCTTATAGCTTCCTTCAGATATTGAAACCTTATCAGAAGCCTTTTCCGTCCCCTGAGTAGAGAGCGTAACGGTAGTGGAAAGAGAACGCACTTTTGAAATATTATCCATGTAAACAGTCAGTATTTGACATTGAAAACCATCACGAGAATATTTGGAAGCATTTCGATCTCCATATGCATTCGTTAATTCCGAAATGATATTAAGATTTTCCTGTATGTCACCGTTTAAATATCCAATGCTTCTTATTACAAGCATGTTTGAGTCATCTCCCTCTTCACTGCAGAGAAAAATGGGAAAACTCTCAGAAATGCTTTCAGTAGAATTAATCCTCTTTAGGGAGCTGCCATCAACAATGAACCACGATGTTTTACAGCATTTTAATGTTGCATTCTCGGATTTAGTTAAATTGCTCTGAACCAAATCGCCAGGTGATGTACGAAATCGACAGACGTTGCTCTTGTTTGTTTTACTATAAATGACTTCACACATAGTTGGCACAGTGCTGGCATCATTTAGCTTTTCAGGACGAAGAAAAATGGTATATTTGTTTGTTATATTATATTGATCGTCCAAATTCATCCCAGAAGTTTCATGTTCATACAACACCTGATGCCCTGCGACAAGTCTTGCTCGGTTCCTATCGGTCACCTGCAACCATTGACACGACATCCCCAATTTCAAATGTTTCTTGTCGAAGAATGTTTCGCAAATAGGCTTTATCTCTTTGATTATTAAATTCAATTGGAAAATTACACAAAGAGGTAGTCCACGTTCATACAAATAAAAAGTGTATGTCCCAGTATCATTCTCGTCAGTAAGCATAATCGACATTTCATATATATTTCCCCCTTGTTGGTAATAGGTCAAACTATAACGTCCAGATTGTAAAGACATGTTGTTCACGATGGACATATTGAACGGAAGTTGAAATTGTGAGTCTGGAATATTCCACACAAGGTATTGGCCTGCTTGAAGCTTCTGCACAGAAAAGTTGACATGGATGGTTTGCCCGCTGATTGCGCTCACAGATTCTTCCTGTTCATTGCCACAGAACAATATTTTATTTGGAAATGCCTGATGCAAATATGCTTGTGAAATAAAAAGGCTTAAAAATACCTTAATAGCCGGTGTATACCGTTTAGGTAACATTTTGCCGTTGAATAGGTTCAAACTCGGAAATGGAAATGGGAGATTTATGATTGAGTACAACAATTTCAAACGGGAAGATAGCCTGTTATTATGATTTGATCTCGTCATCCCATTAGTCAGCTTATTGCTGCAAATCAATTGTACCTGTCAAAAAGGGCGGGGCTTGTTGGAATCAGGGAATAGTTTTGTCTCTTTATTATATCTCCTCATTTCAATTAGTGATTCACTGAATGTAAATGCAAATGGAAATAATAATACCTAAACCAGTTTCGAAACTAATGTACACTTTTTATAGGTAATCAAAATTAAAATAAACGAAATATGATTAGTGAAAGATTTCTTTTCATATTCGAAATAAAAAGGAAAGGGAAAACAAAAAAACAGAAAAGGATGAAGTGGTGTCCTGCAATTACAGGTCACGTACCTAAACAAACTATGAGACCTTCTAGGTAAAGTTGATATAAACGAAAACTTGTTATCAACTTTCTTGAGTATGGAAACTAATTAATTTCTTCCTCTTTCATGTTCAGGCTAAGCGAAGTGCACTTTCATATTGAATCGAACACAACCTATAATGTCTTGTTTAATGAACAATACCAGCAAACTGATCTTTTGTGATAAATTCTTAATAGGATAATTCGAGATGCGCTTTGTCTGGAAATATCTGCTAAATATTTATTTTCGTAAACAAGGGTGAGCCCTAGTAAAGACCTTTGTGGAGCTTTCTCTTTACTGGTATATAATTAGCGAAAAAATACCCTAATTGAAATATCACCTGCAAAAAGGATTGCTCTACAAAATGCCCTCATAGACGGAATATGACAAGAAAAAGCTCAAGTGTCATAGTCATACAATTTCTTTTCGTGTAGTCAGACGGTATTCTGTAGTGAGCGTTATACAAATTATTATTATTGTTTTGTCATATTACTATTAATAGAATAATGAATATTATTTAATGGTCTGGCAAACAAGAAAAACTCAGAGCCCTAACCGACAAAAAGATCACTTGACAGCTCATACATTTGAGGGCCAAAAACCCCCCCCCCCCCTCACCAACATCAAATATGAGTATGTGCGTTGGTTAAAATGGACCGATGATCAATCAGTTCTTCGTATCGAACGTGAACTAGGATTATGAACACTTATTCCTCTCAAGTAGTTATACACACTCAATTCTTTATTTCGTCAGATAGCCTTCATGCCATGATGTATTTGAATTTGTATTCATTGGTTCGATTAATGTCCAATAAATTGTAGCTTACCAATTGACATTACTTGGTTCACAAAGTAATGCATTGGTATCAAATCACATTGGTACTTGGTAAAAAAGAAATTTTTTAAAAAACAAAATTTTAGTAGATATACTTTTTAATATGCAGTATAAAAATACACAACCATTAAAAAATTAATGAGTAAAGCCTAGTGGATTCACGACTGCTTAAGAATCTAGTCTAGAAACCTGCAAGAAACATGACAGAAGAGTTCTGAAAATTTGAATGTATTTACTTTCCTTATTTTCATCACAAATTACCAAGTTCTCTTTATGCATCGTGTTTTCCACAATAATTTTGTTTAATGTATTTCAGATTTCTGTTGCAAACAAATTTGATATGTTTGAAAATATATTCAGTATTTATTCTTAAGAGGGACTCATAATTATATAAATATATATTCTAAATGCTGCCTGCATTCTATTTGGTGACAAAATATCCGTTGTACATTTGTATAATGCAATACTAAGACCCAGTGCAAATCAATAGATGAGAAATAATATCTTGAGTTTCGAGGTGCTGGTATCATGTATTTGTCTTCTGGCATGGAATTTTCCCGCAGCCTATTCAGATGGTCACCATCTGCGGTGAGATTTAGTGAGACCGTTTTCATTGGTTACCTGGTAGGAATTTATTCCTTGAAATGCTACACTGTTAAAACAAGTATTAAAAAACGCTTAACCATGGTTAAAAATGAAGTGTTGATTAAAATGTACTTTTAATCTTGCGTTGGTTAAAAACAGTGTTGATCAAAATTATTCCTTTTAACCTATGATGGCTAACTCTAAGTCGTTGGCAAAAAATTGTTGCCCAGCATAGATTAAAAAAAAAAAAATCCGATAGTAATGATAGCCACCTTCCAGTTAAAGTTTAATTAATGCTGATTAAAGTACTGGTCACGTGACCCAACGAAACGATATCAAAGCGCGTAGCTATCGATCGCTCGACATTCAAATAAAGTACATGCAAAGTACATGCAGTTTACGCGTGCGACAAATTTAACAATGGAGGTTGTCGCGAGGACCTGAGAAATGGGGGTTTGAACGGTCTGATCTCCGCGTTTCCAGGTAAGAAATAATTTAAATATTATCATCATCAATTCTAAGATTGTAAGGAAGAAGTGAAATAAGGTTCTTGCTCAAATCAAAAACGATTTGTGTCCCCTAGGCTGTACGTAGCTCAACCAATAAGTAACATTTTACTTGCACCGTGCACCTGGCTCTCGTAAGCATACACACTCATCAGTCTGCAACAATCTTCAACCGTGAAGGAGGCAGACACAATTAAAGGAGAAGTGTAGGCCTATTACGGATCATCTACCCAAAATGCATGCATGGATAATAATTTTATTATTTTAAATCTAATTGTATCTAATTGTTTAAAACAATTAAATATGAAATAAGATTCTTTTAAATCTAATTGTATCTAATTGTTTAAGACAATTCAATATAAAATAAGATGTCATCATAAAGTGAAACGCCTTTAATATGCATGCAATTTGGGAAGGTCATCCGTTACACTTACTGGCTGAGCTACAAACTACAGTCCGGGACACAAAGTGTTTTTAATTTGAGCAAGAACCTTATTTCACTTCTTCCTTTCAATCTTTGCATTAATGATAATCATATTAAACAATTTCTTACCTGCACACGCGAGGATAAGACCTCCAAACCCCCCTAAGTTTAACCAACAACCTACTAAAGTGTAACCAACATCGTGTGAATCAAAAAGAATTAACCTACAATGGTGTTACAATTGTAACCAACGACCCATGTAAGTTTAACCAACATCATGTGAATCAGCCCCAAATAAAGCATAAATAACCAACAAAAGATTAAAGCTTTAATCAACAAATGGTTAAAGTTTAATCAACACCATTTTAACCAACATTGAGCATTTTTTTAAAACCAATAATTGATTAAATTCTTTAATTTTTTAATTTGTTAGTAACATGTAACAGTTTTATACGTATTCAACTTATTGTTTATACTAGTAATTATCTTTGTCTGGCTTGTATTCTTAGTCAAATCTGAAAAATGTTTTGGGATTATTTCGTTAAATTCCATTTTGCATCGATATCAAAGTTTAAGGAAGAAGCACATACAAATAAATGTTGCCTTGGAAATATGAAGGAGCTTAAGGATGATTACAGTCATTGCGAAGGAATTGAAACGACGGCAATATGTATTTTCATGTGCTTCCATGTGCTTGCTCATTTTTCAGTTACACACTTTCATTATTGCTTTGGTGAGCTAGCACTCGGAATAAGCACAGATCACAAGTGTATTGAAATGTATGATTTTGTTTCCCCTCAAGAACCTTGTGTTAAAAAATGCCTTTCTAAAGTTATTTTCATTTAAGGTTTATTCTTTTCAAATAATCAGACTGGATGGTAAAATATTTGGTCGTTCCTTCATCGGAAAATTTAAAATTTCAGTAAAACAATCTTGGAGGCATCTATTCGACTTGTATCATTCGAATGTAGTTGAATGCGAGAATCAAACGACCTTCAAATCTCTGGTAGCGCATCAAATCTTTAAAGCAGACATTGAAGCTCATCCCGATATAACATCGACAATTTGTGAATAAAATGTTACTAGCACTATCAGGAGTAAAGAATCTTTAAATTACTATCAAGAGACACGAAAAAAAAANAAAAAAAAGACACATATCATTTGAATACGATTTTATTGATGTATTATTCATAGCAACACTCGGTACAACTTAAAACATAAATAGAAATTTATATTGATAAGTTTTTATTCAATTTTGATATACATACCATTTTCAGTAATATCAAATACAGGTTTTCTACAATAAAGGTAGATGTATATTTCTTTCTAACATAATGTATACTGATCAGCAATCTCAATGACATATGATTGTTATTTTTTTTTCTTGCTACGAAATCCTACCTGAATCCACAAAACATCATTATTTGGCACAACCAAAATAATGATGGAATCAACCTCACATTGAAAATCACCTAAAACAACATGTTATATCAAACCCCAACTCAATTCGTCCAACAACTATAAATCAGTCATCCATAGTAAAAAATAGTAGAAACTATACATAGACTGCCATGTATGAAACAAACTTAAAACTCAATTGGCATTATCGATGCTTTATCTTATAGATTCTTGCCTCTCCAATCAATATCTCTAAACATATTTCCGATAGTAAATGTCTACTCTTCCAACATTCAATTTTATTTGATATTGTATCTGTAGTATGTGCGCCACGCCTACACTCTGAGGGCCGTTCATGCATATCTAATTTCACAAAAGTGGGTGTGGCTACGCCTCCTTAGATTCCTCTAAGCGGTTTCAAATTTGATAGAGCGCTTTCGTAGTTAATACTACTACTACTACTACTACTAATAATAATGATAATAAAGATAATATAATAATAATAAAACAATAATAATAATAATAATAACAATAATGATAATAATAATAATAATCAAAATAATCATAATAATAATATCGATATTAATATAGCGCCGGTATCCGCCAGGCTCTCACGCTTATGATGCTGTACACATATTACCCTATTTGCAGTTACCAAGGTAACTAGCGCCCAAGCGTATCAGGTACCCATTTTACACCCGGGTGGAGAGTGGCAAGTGTAGATAATCGTCTTGCCAAAGGACATTAATGCCGTTGCAAGACTTGAGATAATCCATCATCAAAAAAACAAACACTTATCGAAACCAAATAACAAGGAAAAGTTTACATTATATGTTCTCTCATTGTTCAGAAAAATGTGTATCCTAACCAATTGAAGTGTACATTTATTCAAATCTATGAACACATGAATTCATTTACAGTATGGCACCACATGCAGGTGCATTCCATCGCTGAGGAGGGGGTGTGTCATTAATAACGTATTTTCCTTTACTAATGCTCATTGAGTATCTTGAGCTTTTCTTACTATTGGATCCAACAGATGCTATTACCACTTATCAATCAAACACATTTCAAAACTATGGACTCGTTTCCCCCCGAGTTGAAAGTGTCAGTCTGAATTGAATACAGTGAGCCCTTGAAATAGAATAAAATGAAGATAAATCAATTATGTTGATTGAGGTTTCAATGGTACTTGTAATAAGTACTATCCCATCCTGAAACCAAAACTTCAGATTTATAAAAGTTAGGCTATCGATTAAACTAGTTATCCAGCCGTGGTTCGTGATTTACTGTGTTATTGCTATTCTCGAAAGAAAACCTTAAACCCATATTTTTATTACATGGATTGGCACAATTATAACGAAACATAAATTCTTTCCGATTCAGCTAGTTAAGCATTTATTCAACTTCTTACCAAATTTCAGTGATAGGTTTACCTATTCTGTACAAATAATTATTATGACAACTGAGACAGCATATAATATAACATATAGAGCTCTTTCGCCATCAATCATGGTCAATTATATGATGTGATTTAATTGTCAACACACATGATACTGAGACCAAATTGTATTTCTCCCTTATATCTTTCTATACACATGCATGGAACATATTTATAAGTATTTTCCAGTAGGTGTAATACAAACAAATTAATTACCGGAATAGAGATATTATAATATTTCATAAGTTGAATGTTACAAAGGATACATTATGATAACAACACATATATCTGACATTGCCGTCTACATGTAATATATTTGAGGCAAGATCCGATGAATGCTTAACAAGTTTTCTTTAAATCACGAATGATTCCGAAACGAACCAAACTCTTAGAAAAAGACCTGAACATACAACCTTTTTCCTGTCTTTATATAAAAAAACCGAAGGGTCTTTCAGTGGAACCTTTGCCGCACAGAACGAATAAGAGAGTTTAAATTCATAATCGCTATCAATCTGACAGAATGGAGAAGAAACGAATAATTAACGAATGACAAGTTTGCACCGAACCAAGGCATGAGATACAGGAGTTTTCGTCCTCAGTTATTTGAACATGGTCATCAATTCTATTTCCATGAATAGGTAACACACAACACCTTTCCCCAAATGTATAGGTTCCCAATAGAAACATTTTTGTCGCTATGAAACCATTTGCATTAGTGATACTTGCATAACCTTCAACTGTTTTGGGTTCTTTGGAGGAGTGTTGTTCTATTAGGAAACACTGCGCAATACTAAGAACTCTTTTGTCTAAACCCCACAATATCCATTATGATATAATATATGCAAAGCACAAATCTTACTCTATTACTATCTTTCATATTGATCACATTACAGTTTATCACCTTCTTCATGCCTGGTGTCTACCCAACCCGTACACTTAAGCTCTTATGTGATAATAGAAGAATGCTATGATGCTCATACCATTGGCTATGGTTGATACTACCAGTACCGATATGAGACAAGTTTCCATGGATACCGATTTCTTACAGATTCCTTCAGAGTTTGATAAGGTATTTAAAGCATTTTTCGTTCCCTGAGTAGAGGCATAGTGTTGGTGTCGATATTTTCTTCGAACAATGTAGTAACAGTTGACAGAGCCAGTGGTAATGCAGAATATTATAGAAAGCACTAACATTACCCAAACCCAGATTTGGACTTTGTTTGCAATGGTTTTATTCACGTTGGAAGCTTTTGACGTCACATTTAATTCGACGGTTTCACTGTTGGTAGCTATCGTGCTCAATTCTCGATTTTCATCCGGATGTTGTACATTTTTCTTGATGGTTGTAACCTCTACAAAAATGTTCTCACACTTTAAATTATCATTAGAATTATTACTTCCTTCAGTTCGGCCGAGTGCCGACAGAGAAATGTTGTACTGTTTACCTCTTACAAGATTAACATTTCCAATGCCATGCAATAACACTATGTTATTTCCACTCCGTACACCGCAAAAGAAAGAGAAACGACGTTCCATGTGGATAAGGGATAACTTGTCAGTAAGAATGAGTGGAATCAAATTGCTACCGTTATTGTACCAAAACTTTATAGCGTCGGCATCTTCTATAGTGCAACATTCAAACATAGAACACAGATTTTGGTTTTGTATTGGAAGAAATGTACACGACTTATAGACAGATCTTTTGCTATCAGAAATAAGACACGTGCTCGGCACTACTCGTTCATCATGAATATTTCCAAGAGGAAGGGAAACGCTGAATTTGTAGGTTGACTTAAAATCGTCTTCAATATTCATTTTCGTAGTCTCATACTCATACACAACCTGGTTTCCTGCCAAAAGTTGTACTTGATCCCCTAAGTTGACTTGCACCCACTCACAAGACATCTGTACTCTTCGAATTTCTTGGTCAAAGAGGGTTGAACAGATTGGGGCTGTCCCTTCAACAGTTAAATTGAAAATTGCAATGGCGCAAACCGATTGTGTCCCATGATGAATTTTCACGACGTGCTTTCCTGAATCACTCAGTTTAGTAAATGCAATAAACAAGTCAATATCATTCTTTTCCGACTCTTTTGTCAACTTATAACGTTCTTGATTAGCAGATGTATTGTCGATATTGTCCAATAGCCGATTGTCCGGTGTTATCCATTTTGCCCACACTATTGATTGAATTTCGAGGCATGATCGACGATTCAACAAATCTTAGCTTGATATAGATACGCTGGCCTCAGCACTAATTCTTCAGGACAGTTATCAATATAGGTTCACGATTATACTAAATGGAGTTTGGAAGATCGTTCTCCGACGAATAGATTTGGAACTACAGCGGAGTGTGGAAATGAAAAAAGTGAACCACGTATAATGTATTCTAAAGTATTCGAACGAATGGAAACGAAGGATATACATAGTATTTAATATCTATCGATGTCATCGATTCTTGATACGTGATATGATCATAAAGGCGATTGGTTGAAAGGATTGGAGGCTCTGCTATGGTTTATAATGACTCTTGTTTATAATAGGGCGGTGACACTAATGACTATTTGCTTGTGAGAGTGCGCACATTCTTTAAGGCAATTATGGTGATCAAATTTTCTCCCCGCTTTTCCTTTAGAAACTTAAAACAAAGAAGTTGGTCTTGTATGGGGGGAGTTTATGAATCTACATAAAGGTCATTTGCTGGTTTTCTTTAGTTTTGAAAATTGACGACGACAAACTTAGCATCCACGCCCGTCTACATCATTTCGTCTTATCTTTAAAAGGAATAAAGACACAGGAAATGAAACTAAAAGTTAAAGATTAATTTGACAAGTAATCATAAATCATTTCACGAGTATTCTCATCTTATGTAAAGAAATGTTTACCTCGTGAGGAAAATGAATTGACTTTTAGTTGAGAATGGTCCCTACGGGGAATAATCTTTCGATAAAACTCGCATTTGCTTCTATATATTTATTGATTTTTTTTATAGCGTTTAAATTAACTTTTCTATTCTAAATTAGCCGGTATCCCACGGTGCTATTAATGTTACGCAAATCTGCGAAATGATAAGAACTTTAATTTTTTTATAAAGCAGGGAGATCGAATTTTCTTATTCAACAAAAGCAAATTTATGTTTCTGTTATCGACACAGATTGTTACTGGCTTCATCATATGACCT
>BEXV01003072.1:8330-19688 GCA_003118195.1 Hemicentrotus pulcherrimus | reverse complement strand
CCAGAACTGGAGTTTATCTTTAATATAGGCTTAAAATGAAAGTTACTTGTTAATATCAACTCAACCAACACCAACTTACCTTTATTCTATTGCTGAGTTGGATCCTTTCTGGGACTTTGAGCTCGTAGTTTGGAATGGCCATGGCTGTCTTGAGCTTGTTCAGCTGGTGTTCTGCCTTCACCTGCCGGGCTTGCAAACGTTCAGCAGCAGCTTGGTTTGATGCTCTCTATGTACATAAAAACAAACAACAACAACAATAACAATAATAATAAAGTATTTATATGGCGCATTTTCCATATATAAACATCGAGGGGGTCAGTGACACAAAGACTCCAATGGAGACTCCATTTTGGCCATTTTTAGAAAAAGTGGTTTATGTGTCACTGAGCACTTGGGCCTTAATAAGGAGTTAAGTCTATGTTTCAGTAGCCATTGACTTCAATGGGGTTTTGGATGGAGTTAAGTCTATGTTTTTCCTGGAAAGCTCACATTTTCTGAACATTTTGATATCAAATACTCATTTTTGCAAAATATGGAGTTACGACTTAGTGTTACTGAACCCTCGACATGTCCAAATGTGATTTACAATTAAACATAAGAGGTGAGTTTTGAAATATTTGTTAGTTGATTTTTGCACTCTCGCAAACAATGCTACCTGTTCATCCAAGCGTGAACAAATACCACACAAAAATGTTACCGAATGATCTGGGATAAAACACTCTTTCATAAGATGTATAATAATTTACTGTTCATAGATGATTTAAAATATAATTAGCAATTTTCTAGGTGTAAGAGGGCGCAAGTAGTTAGTGCAGTGGGGCTTTAAAGCAGATTTTACATAACATCAAGACAAGGGCTTTGACTAAAAACACCCTGATGCACTCAAATAAGTTTGTCATCATTATTTTCAAATTTCAATTTACTAACCTGAAGATGCAGATAAGCTATACATTTGCTTCCCACAGCCAGGGCTGCACTTCCAGGGGGAGGGCCATCACCAGAGGAGATGTCTACATGAGATGATCTGGTAAGTGTGGCAAGTGGGTGATGCAGTCTTCCAAGATTTGATGACACTCCCTCATCCTGACATATGATACCCACTGTAGAAAACACCAAAATAATGAAGTTCTTCAGTTATAAAATATGAAATTATCTTGATAATAAAACATTGCTGCTTGCCGAAATCTACAGCTTGTTGTCAAATATCCTTCAGATTAAAAATAAATGACAAAAATTGTCCTATAGCAATAGATATAAACTGTAAAACTGTGAATGTTAGTATGATAACCTGTTATATTAAAACAAAATTCCCACAAGTGTGTGTTTCCACAATAAATCAATACACTCATAATGTTCACATTATCCATTTCAATGGCTGTTAAAGCAAATACACAGGACCACGTTACAAATCAAGAAACAAATATCACAGCAATTATACTGCACATAGGTTGCGTTTATCGACCAAATTTTTGGCTTGAATAAGTTTTTTTTTCAAACGTCTTTCAGGCAAATTTAGAAGGTGATAAACGCAAAGCCTTTTTTAAAGGGCTGTAGATATGGGCATTTCTAAAGACGCTAAAAGGTGTGTTTTGAATGTGACATACAGCCAGAATCACGTTTCTGAAAGATTGATAAACGCAAAGCTGTTTTGAACCTCACATACAAATAGGAATTCCCAGGCTAGTTTCCGGTTTGGAGAAATAGCGCTGAGCAGCTGCGAAGAGACAAGGTCTTTATTGTGAATCTTAAAGAGTCGATAAACGCCACATCCCACAAAAAATGATCGTATAGTGGGGTTTGATAGTGGGATATGATAGTGGGGTACGATATGTACATATCTAGTGGCAAGCCCCGATAAATGCGCCCATAGTTAAAAATTATATGTTCATCTATTGTGAAAGAACTTTGTAAAAAGCTTTGAGAAAATAACAAGTATAAACAAGGAATGTAATCCTTCATCGAGGTCATTCAATTTGTTACCTTTGGAGTGTCCTCTCTTCAATCCCAGCATTCCCTCCAGTGACCTGACTGCATGAACTACTTCCAGCATGACCTCAACTTGTTCCTCCACTGCCTCATCCATGAACGGGTACTATGGAGAAAGAAATATTGGTAGAAAGTAGTGCAATTTATGAAAAAATAAGACAAGGTTCATATTTCCTGATAAATTGCCAATTGATGAAAGAAATATTAAGCATAGAATTCTTTTCTTTTACATATGTCATAAAAATAAAGAACAAAATCAAGTTTGTGTGTAAATATTGCATTAACTGACAGTGTCCTACAATATTTCAAATTGTTCATGTATCATATCCTCATATAATATACTGTACATAATACAGAAAAAAAAATGCCCCCCTCCCCCTTTCCAAGAGGCATTCCATCACAAGAACAATGCAGACACCTCAAAAGAATTGTTTTACATTTGAAAGAAACCCCACCAATTCTGTGTTTTGTTATTCACAAGTTTTTTCCCACTTCGACTCTTTGGGGTTTCCCCATGTGCGGCTAACATTGATAACCATCTTACCTCTTGCAAGGTAGGGTATGGAGCTAAACATATACTAGGACACTCGTCATTCTGTTGCCTTGGCAACCTCTGAAACAACTCTTCAGTCAGAAAGGGCATGATGGGATGCATGAGACGAAGGGCGCCATCCATCACCGTGTGAAGAACATTGGCTGACGTCTTATATTCCTCTGTCCGAGTCTTGTTTAAAGGCTCTTTGATGCACTCCTGTATTTACAAGGTATGAATAATCACGCATGAATACAAGTATAATTGTAATATCAAAACAAAATCCAAATTCTAAAATTGATGATTTGTTGGGTTTAACTTTTAAGAGGGTTGAGTTCTGATATAGAAACAAATAATTTAGTTTATTTGTTTAACTTCCATGCAAAAAAATATCACATATGGAAATTGCACATGAGACAGATTTCTCTCGTAAAACCCTGATATATTTCCATACATGCCTACAGACAGCATTTTGTCCGAAATGTGTTATCACATATATACGTATTCCAATATACCCACATCTGTGGGCAGCGGTTTTTATATATGCAATTATAAGCAATATTTAGTAGACCTCAGTTTGAAAATTTCAGAATCTCTAAAACATAAATGTTCTCAGGCATTACACCATTGACTTTTCCAGACAATGACCAGTACTAACATTAATCTCTACACTGACACTTAATCAAACATCTAGAGATTTTTGAGACAAATACCCTTAATTGCAATCATTTGTTCCTTAATTTTTTGGTCATTTAATACCAGAGTCTCTGAGCTCAGAACCTTACCAGATAAACATCACACAGGTTGTGCACCCAAAACCTATAGAGGGCAGTTGTCACCATCGGAAGGTCCACATCACTAAACCCTTTATGGCAGGCCTGTATGGTGGTTGCCAGTTTGTGGAGAATCCAGAGATCCACTGGAGTAGCCAAACGTAAAACCTTGAAAAAGAACAGATTTCATAAATAACATTATTATATTACTTTGTAGGTGCTTTGAGCATCCCCCTGGGATAGACACTCAAGTAGAATACAAAAGTAGCTTATGGATGAAAGAGAGAGATAATGAGAACATGCAAGACTATCGACCTCAAATAAATTGACTGATCATTGAGAATGAATTCAAACTTGGACATTACACTTATGGATCAAATCTTGAATGTGTAAAAGTATTCTTGTTAAAATTTAGTTAAGTATAACCACACATAAATCCATATTATCACATGAACAAGCAATATAGCTGTTTAGGCAACTTGCTCCTTTGAAATAACTACACACAGAATAGCCTGACAATTGTTTTAGAAAATACAGCAAAATGCTATATCCCATTTCACATAACATCCATATTTTGAAGACATACATTTTCTCTGTAATGTAAGAAATCATATTTCACATTTTAAAATTTTCTCTTGGATTTTGCTATAGTAATTGAATTAAATAAAATGATTCATTTTAAATGACATTGTGTGCACATACCTCATCAATGGGCTGTGGGCTGAAATCCTTTTCAAAGGCAGCCAGAGCAAACTTGCTAGCGTTCCAGATCTTGTTACAGAAATGTCTGTACTCTAAGACCTGGCCAACATTCAGGTTGATATCTTGACCTACCAGGGATAAAAAAACAAGATGAAGGTGACTCTGTCTCTAGTATGCCAACACCTTCATGTGTGTTCAATGATCCCGAGACATCTGACCTCACAAACTTAAACTTTTCATTCAATCTGTTCATGCGCATGCATACTTGAGCAAAGTTTGGTCAACATTGGTTCAATTTTTGGTAAGTTATCACAGTAATAAGAAATTTTCTGGGAATATTAACACTTCCATGACCCTGTGATCTTTCACCTAAAATCCTATCAGTTCATCCATGCATGTTCATACATACTTGACCTTAGTTTTACCCAATAGGTTTTGAGTTATCGCATTAACAAAAGTTTGATGGACGTATGGACCAGAACAAAAATAATGCCTTCGGTGGTGGAGGCATAATGAAACCTGCAATTAAAGTACTGGTTAACACTTTTACATGATTATTTTTCAACAAGTTTTTACCATTTACTGGTAATTTGTGTATTTTTTCTAACTGTTTTTGTTCAAAAGAAAACCAACTCAGAGATCACAAAGATTTAAGAGGCATTTAATAGGTATTTGTGACCCTGCCTCTTTTTAGCTGATGAGGAAATGTACTTCTCCTTCTGGAAGAAAACCTGGGTAATTTCAATGTAGTCTCTCTAATCTTCTTCTACTGAAATCAACATGACTAATGTACTAATAATTCAGCTCTTCAGACTTTCTAAACATGATTTTCATGATTTTAGCACGCATAATAGAATGAATTTTATCAGGTCTATTATCTTGACTATGACCAGGATAATCATGAAGAGAACTATGATTCACTCGCATGCATCACTAACCTTGGGAGTTGTAAGAAGCGAGGGCAAACCTCAGCGCATCTGTTCCACACTCCGGGATGCCCTGTGGGAAATCTGACCTCTGACCTTTCATCGCGACCTTCAGTTCTATGGGGTCAAGCTTCAGGTTACCATGGAGAAGGCTGGATTGTAATTGCTGCAGGGTACACATACACAGAAAGCGGTGTAAGCATGGTAATGGTGTTGATAGTGCTTACTACTGCTTGTGACATTTAATGATAATAATAATAACATACCATACTTTTCTAGCACATCATAAATATGTCCCTATGCGATATGATAGAAAGAAGGATAGCATACTTCCATATTAGTCATTAACATTGAAAATCATTTCTACAAAGAATTTTTGTAAGACATGTTTTCCACAGTATGACAATTTTTTTTTCACACACTCTAGCAGTCCATTCCAACACTTTGCTGATACAGCCTGAACAGAGCAAGACCCATAGAACTTTGTATTTATTCAAGGGAATCTATTGGGTAAGCAGTTCAGTCAATAAGATATATATATATATATATATATATAAGATATAATTAATTTGACAGGCAGACGCTTTACAGACTGAGCCAACTCGCCTCCTCAAAGGCTGTTTGAGTTGTCACTGCTACAATGGAGCTTTGCCTTGCCAGCCTACTCAATTCTGTCTCATCATTAGAGACGTACGGAAATTCGGACTGCAAAAGAATATTATATAGTAGGCTTGCGGGTGCACCTAACAGAGAGAAGGAGGATTGAGGAGTCTTGAAAAGGACTCTCTGTAACCTGTTCGAAACATAGAGTCACTCCCGCCACCCAAGCGCTATAGTTCTCCTTAGAACTATAAACTAAGAAAGAAACCAACAGTCTTTATCAAGACTACACCAACAGTCCTTTTCAGGACTTCTCAATCCTCCTTCTCTCTCACATGATGCACCCACAAGCCTACGGTAAATCTATATCACCATGCAAACTGATACTTACAAGCAGTATCTAAAAGAATATTATTATTATTATTATTATTATGAAGATGAGGGATTTCTATACCTCTAGAGAGACACCATGGATGACATCTAGAGGATCAATCACATTCCCAAGGGATTTGCTCATCTTACGACCATGGGCATCTCTCACCATAGAATGAAGGTATATCTGGAATATTACAAGTTTGGTAAAAATTATACATCAGGGCAAATCAAAATTGAATAATTTAAGTATGACATATCTATTGAGAAAAACAATATCAAATTGGTTAGGTAAAGGTTGGATAACAATTCTTTCTGAATCAATTGCAAAAAGACTTGCTGAAAATCAGATGCACTGAGGGGCACCAACACATTCATGTACATATGGGCCTACAGTTGGGACTACCCAGTTTCTATGTTGTTAAGTTAGCTATTACGGTACACATTTTGTAACAAGTATGTAACAGATACAATCAAACATCTGTTGTCTTGAACGTTAATATTAATGGATTCTTTTAGAATTCTATTTTTTATAATTACTAAAACTTATTACGATTATAGGTATAATTAGTAGGACAGTCACATGAATAGAATAGAGAAGAGACATACTTTGTGGAATGGGAGTTGTCCTGTCAGCTGTTGACCCATCATCACCATCCTAGCTACCCAGAAGAAAAGGATATCATAGCCAGTCTCTAACACAGAACTGGGGTAATACTCCTGAAGGTCTGGTGTCTATAATCATAACAGAGAGAGAGAGAGAGAGAGGGGGGGGGGGGGGGGGGGGGGGGGGGGGGGGAAGGAGGGAGAGAGAGAGGAAAGGAGAGGGGGAGAAAGGGAGAGAGAAAAATGGGCTACATAAGCAAAGTTCAATAAAATACTGGCAGGGTGCTAAAGAAATGTTTCTTTCCACTTGCCAAAATGAGCAAGTAAAGTATAAAATTGCTTGCCAAAGCATAAGTTCTACTTGCCCTATTTTTAGACTCGGGAAGATGATTGTCTAAATGTTTGACATTGTATACAAGATCAGAGAGCATTTACAATTATTGTGGTGGTCTTCACTGTGTAGCTTTCCTTAACAAAATGTATTGGAGAATCCTTTGCTGGTAATTCATAGGCAACTTGCCCTGTTGAGTAAGTTACATAAAAAATTCAGTCATCCATGTTTTTGGGATGTGGTTGTATAGCATTCCGGTCTAGTTATTTGAAAATACATCACAAGAAAATGAGTCAACATTTTCCTTTCCAAGCAAGAAAACACTTTAGCTGATGAATGAATAGATATTTTTAATACAACAACAGCTTCATAGCTGTGATTAGAATTACCTTGTGAGGCCAACCGTGCACAGCGAATGGAAAGAGAGCTGAAGAAAACCATGTGTCTAAGACATCCTCATCTATAAATACAAATAAATCAAAGTTTCATCTTATTCTTATGAATAATATCCAGCTAACTAACATGTAGTTTTGTGTACAGAGACAATCATGATGGCATGCTATCTTAGATCCTTCTCCATTTCCTTCAATCTGTCTACATGATTTAGGTTTAATACAAGTTCCATTAACTGTCACAATTGTTGTAACCCCTCTACATGTATCCTTTATCCGTCTATTTGTTTGTGTGTCAACCAATCTATTCCTGTTTATGTAGTATCTGTTTAGCTATCTATATATTTATCTATCTATTTATCTATCTTTCCTACCTTTTATCTATCTATCTACCTTGCTATCTATCTATCTTTCTATCTATCTATCTATCTATTCATCTAACTACCTACCTTTCTGTCTATCTATCTATCTATTCTTCTATCTATCTATTCATCTATTTATCTATCTACCTTTCTATCTATTTATCTATTGAGATGTATCTGACTAAATGTAAGTCTAAATGAATATAATGTCTTTTTGTCTACATGTACATGTATAAGTCTATTTATAAGTCTATGTGTTAATCCATTTTAATATGCCTTCTTACCTTGATTAAGCAAGATTCGATGACCATCTACTCCATATTTTCTGCTTGCTTTATCCCTGGCTTCCTCCTCAGTGTGTCCACTCACCCAACATTCACTTTCCTATCAAACAAAACAAGAATCATAACTTTTTTATTTTAAATAATTCATTATTGTATTAATGGCTAACTATCAGATAACAGCTCAGTGAAGGTCACCATATTTTCGTCTGACTTAGTAAACAAAATGAAACTTGGAAATGAAATTGCTGCACTAACTACAACAACCTATAAACCAAAATACTACATTTTCAGAGCTATTTGTAAATGTCAGTCTGTGTGATTTGAACTCTTATCCTTTACTCCTGCCATTACAATGGGCAACTTGAACATGAAGTAGATATAATACACACATAACCCAGTACAATATATAAACAACTTTTGCAGTACTTTTTTCCCTCGACAATGGTTATCCCACCACATCTTCACAACAGTATGTATATCCTTTGACAGGATTCTTATTTACATCTGCCACTCTCCACCCATGTGTAATAAACTGAAACCTGGTAGGACGTAAATCCCCAAATGTGGGCAGCTTCGGTAAAGCTAGCATAATAGCAGGACTTACTGAGTTCATGGAGCAGCTCCTTGGATGGATATGTGTGCAATATATATGTAGTTGTTAAGAACCTACAGCATTATTTGTAAAAAAGTAGGGTGTAGTTGTCCACCTGCACACCCCAATCAGTTATACCGGGTGGAAAGAACCGAGGGTTACAGTGATTCAGTTTGCTTTCCGCCTCCCAGGCACTGGTGACGCCAAATACGTAATAACAATAATAATAATTACCTTATGTGTGTTTATATTCTTTAGGCTTGTGTTGATACAAAACAGCAAAAAAAAAAAAAATTTCCCCCCCCCCTAACAACTAGCCTTATTTATCATTCTGTCAGCGTAGCAGCAAGCAGTTTTTCACTGCTTTGAGAAGCCCTAAGGATGGATATGTGTGCAATTTAAATGTAGCTGTTATTACTATATACAAAATAGCCAAAGTTTGTCCGACACAAAACAATATTTACCATCATGTCAGCAGGATCCATCCCTTGAATTTGCACATGGTACGCAGGAATACGGTGTCCCCACCAAAGCTGACGGGATATACACCAATCTCTGTAGTGGTGATGAGATTAAAAAACACATCCAGAGTGACTATTCAACCCTTTCACACACAAAATGATGGAACTGACAAACTGCATACCCGATTGATGAGTCTGACCATAATTTATATGAACCTTTTATTGGCCTCGTTTGACTAAAGGTACAAATAGTGGACTGCTACAGTCAACATTTTATTACACATACAATTAATAGGTTTCATGTGACAGTATTCCAAATAATGTGGCAGTTTAAAGTTTCAGTTTAGAGCAAAAATAGTGAGTAAATAGCCGATAAAAAAAATAGTGTTTGGAGAAAAACGAAACCTGATGACTCCTGTATCAACAGAAAAAATCAATATATGGTTATCATTTTTGATTGAAATCGATGAGAAGTCTCTAGTATTATGAAAATGCTTGATCCATTCAACAGAGCATAATAATAATACAGAATTTATTATGCACCATCGATCTAGTAAACTATTCTGAGGCGCAAAGGGATAGAATTAGAATGAGATACATAGAGAAATGAGAGGGAAAAAAAATTAAAAATAAAGCATACCTGACATTTGTAAGCCAATGCCTCCATGTCTTGTGATAAACAGCAGGTATTATCTCCAGTTCACCAGTCTCAACCGATCTCAGTGCTCTCTGGCCCATCTCAGAACACTTCACAAACCACTGAGATTTAAGAAGTGGCTCAACGATGTCACCCGACCGACTGCACAGTGAAAGGATGGATGCACATAAGTGATTAGCATCGCAATATACTTTTGTTTCATTGTTTGGCTTAGTTCTTAATTCTTTGTCATATTAAGCACAAAATATCTTTCATAGAATTGAAGAATAACACAGCATACTGCTGTTTTAGTTAATCATAACATCAGATTTTTGAATTTCTACTGCAAGGGCAATAACAAGTTTACAGTCGAATCAAAGTATCAGATCTGTATATCAAAATATTGAGTACTGTATATTTTTTACTCGCTCTTTTCCTTTGTGAAGGGAAGACGAAAACAACTGAAATGCAGACTGCAAACCCTTCTGAATATGAAATCAAACACACCTTATTCTTAAGATAAAATAATACAAATAATGACATCTTACCTACAAATTGGAAGAGACATAGGGTTGTCCTCTGTTCTTCTATACAAGCCTCTATCTTTGAGTGCTTGAATGACAGCCTGGCGGGCAACAAAACGCTTCATTCCCTTTATATGAACACATTCACAAGAAAAACATGTACATTACTGTTTACACTTAAAGGACATGCAGGAATTATCATGACGAACATCATGATTGAAAACTTTCCTAAAATCATAGTGGCAAATAACAGTCATTTTTCTTTTTAAATTTGAATTTTTCAACTGGCAGTATTTTATTCACCCCATCTGTTGTGTGCATAAGGAGGGCTTCAACTTTCAATCATAGAGAGCCTTTTGATATGAAAGATTGAACATACTTTCTTAAACTCACCTTGCTGCTACAGATAAATTTGGAGATAAATTTTAGAGGGCTTGGTATTAATTCAACTGAGCTCATGAAAAGTATGTTCTTAATACATTTCTTGGTACATGTCCTCCAGTTTGAACACGTTATGAATGCCAACGTACTATATCAGAGCAGTGATCATTTCAAAAGCACTTCCAAAATACAGAGATGTTATGAAATAATGTGCTATGTGCACTGTACAATGATAGAATACCGTTTGATTTATTATTATACCTGGAACTCAGTTCCCTCCGCTATGATTTTGCCTTCCTCATCAATGACACTGAGAAAGTCAAGGCCATGCCTCCGCCCCATCTCACAGTCGTTGTAATCATGAGGAGGAGTGATCTTCACAGCGCCTGGAATTTAAGACTAAAACATGGTGAAATTCTGAGTAACAGCTGCAATGTAGTTTTGGTATTTAGAAGCATTTGTTTTTTGAGGCAAGACAGTAAGTGTAAAATCTATTTATATTATTCATTGATGGTTTTCAAAATTTTTGAAGCTTAAAGGATATTACTGTTGTCTCAGGGGGTACCAGGTCGTAGGGGGTACCAGGTATTGTCTCAAGGGTACTTGTGCGAGGAGTGATTATCCTTGACTTTGATTACCGTAAATCTCCGTGTATAAGACGCACCCATGTATAAGACGCACCCCTATTTTTTTTGGGGGGGAATTTTTTTTCTTGTTTTGTTGTTCATTTCACATCGAGGTGCAGTTGAAGTTGTGAACTTGTCACAAATAATAGTAATAGGCTTCATGATACCAAGTGTCCCAAACCAGCCTCTTCACATCACCTAGTAGATGCTGTGTTCTATGCCAAACATCAATAGTCATGCATTACTTTCAAACCAAGATGACAGATAAATT
>BEXV01003070.1:0-18727 GCA_003118195.1 Hemicentrotus pulcherrimus | reverse complement strand
TCTCTCTCTCTCTCTCTCTCTCTCTCTCTCTCTCTCTCTTTTTCCTTCATCAAAGTGGTTTAGCTTTTAAGGAGAATATGATCACACAAATCATTCTTTGCTTTTCTGGTTGATTGTTTAATAGATCGGAAATCAGTTATCTTTTAGTATCACCCCTCTCTTTTTCTTTTTTCTTTTAATTCAGGGGCTTTTTCAAATCACAAACAATATAAAGAAAATCTTGCTGATTAACATAAATGTCCTGTAGAAGCAGAGAAAAAAAGTACCTGTACCTGAGCAAAATAAAGAGACTTATTTGATGTCTACTTCGGCTTGGGCTTGGGCTATTTTAACGAGCACCAAGGACTAACAGTACTGCCTCAAGCCTCTATATATTTTGAGTGCTTCTTTAATTCTTACAATATTTACTTGTGTACATGTACTTCACATTGCAGATGTTAAAATTGATAGGAGCTGCCTAATTTTCCTATACCCAAACAAATTAGCTTTTTAACTTCTCTGAAATTGACATAGCAAATTGTAACATTCTATTCAATTAGAGGATCTATTGCATAAGCACATCATACAGATACTGAAACTACCACCAATTAAGAGCTTAGCTGAAGTTAGCAGCCTAATCGATTGGGAAACCATAGGGGCTGCATTAATTAGTCAGGTATAGAATTGATTTATGTTCCTTTGTGGAAGGCGGCCTGATCGGTCTCTTTCAGCTGGTAATAGGGACCGCCTTTGCAGGATAATTGCCCAGTAAGTGAGCCGTTTCTGTGTAATGTTAAGGGGGCGGATCGAGACAGAGGTATTGATTTGATACGCGCTGGTCTGTTCAATCATACCATGGTGGCATATAGTGTGTGGCTGCATAGGCCTTGCATTGACAGATCAACTGTAGTGAATATATATAAAATATCTAAAAATCGTTCTGAAGGTTTGATCACGATTATCGTAAATGTATCTTTATTCTGCAAAAATGTTTAGGTTTTAAGGCGCTTTTAAAAACAAAAATCTACTATGGCTTTAGATTTTTGAATTCATATTAAATTTTGCTCTCATTGCGTGATAGGTATTAGCAATACACACATTGGTATTGCAGTCCATGGGGAGTTAGCAACCTTTTCCATTTTGCTGGAACATTAGCATCCTCTTGGTAACAATGAATATTTGTTATCCCCATATTAGACAGCATTATTCTTTATTTTGCACCTCTTCAAAAAAATGGTATTGACTTGTAATTTGCCGGAAGAGTCTCTAAAAGTCATTGAAACATCCTGCATTGTACAAACAAGATTATGCTGTTTTACAAATGCTGCAAACACATTTGTAATCACAGTAAAATAATGCCATGAGCAAGACACTTTTTTTGGGGGGGGGTGGGTTGTGTCAGAAAACTTATGAGAAAAAATATGGCCCTTTCCAAGATGAGTTCTTGAAACGTCCTGCAAAATTCATCCAAAATCATTCATTAGAACCTCAGTCACACAGACAAAACAGACACGAGACGAACTACATGTAAAAACCCTATGACATTAATTTATTGCCATAGCAAATAATTGGTCAGTTTGGAGTCGATGTAGAACAGTACCGGTATCTTTTGTAGAGAGTTATTGAGGAATGCATTAGACAGCCTCTTTAGACAGTGGCCTTTATAGAGAGGTTCATGGTCACTGTACTGTAGATATTATATCATGTGCAGTTGGATGAAATAGTGACATAGACGAGAAGAATGACGTTGTCAGCGTCACAAACCATTTTAGAAATATCGTACTCTTGCAGGAAATGCCTCAAGAAGTTTGTAGAAGTACCGTATGTCGTTTTGTAAAGGGCTCCTCTTGCGTTCATGAAATGAAATGATTGATGACATTTTTGGAAGGTAGAGAGAATCTTTTGAGTGATATTATCCATTAGCAGCAGGTAAAAAAAGTGGGTGTCATGGCTTATGAGGGATTTAGTTCCATTATCGACTAGCCCCGTTGAGGACACCATCTTTAATTGCACGTTCAGACTCCTCAAAATTTATATAAAGAAACGATTATAAAGAATCGTTGAATTGAGGAAGGGGCCTCGAGTAGACTGGAAATCTACATGTTTTAAAGAAATATTGTTTAAAGAAAGCAATTTCAAAGAGGTCAGTTGACTTGACAGCTGGCTTTTCATGAGTGCGCCCTGGCAATAAGCCCTGACAATAAGCCAGCACATTTTTATAATTTTTTTAATGATACAAGGGGATCCTGATTCTTTAACGAGTTTTCATTTGAAACTATGTTCGAAACGATGTTCGAAACGATGTTTAAACAGGTGTTTTGCTGTACGTTTCTTCATACATGTTCGGATTAGGACAAAAATAAGTACTACCGGTAATCATAGAGCTGTACGCGACTCGAATAGCTTTAAAGTATATGTTTGTAGTCTGAGCGCAGGATTATGTACTCAGGGAGGTACTTATTGTAAAATGGCAAGAGACTAAAGAAAAACATCATTGGATTATGTGTAGGAGGGGATTTAGTTCATGCTTAGCCACCGTCACAGTACCAAGATGTAGTATAATTACGCCTCGAAAATTGTGAAAGCAATTGAAATGGGTATCATGATCCAGTGTTTGGACTTTGGATAAGATTATGGTAGGAACAGGCATGATATTTACCAGATTAAGACATGATTTCTGCTCCGTTTCTACTGATTTGTTGATGTCGTTGTTTTGTTTTCAGATTGAATGTTTGAAAGTTTGAAAGACAACATACCAGTATTTATGGTCTTTTCTGATTTTCCGCCCCATCCAATACTTTCCTCTTTCTTTCTTTTTTTGTTGCCACGGTGATATATGTATAATATGGAGAATCAGTGAGAATAAGTATACTGTTGATGGATGGGTAGCACTGCCTTGTGACATGAAGAAATCACCGAGGAGCACTTTCCATAAATCATTTTTGCCCATTACTTTTCACTGAAATTTGTATCAACCATTTTGGCCTGTCTTCATCAGCTAGAGTTTACCAAATAACCCGCTATTTTCAGACTCTGAATATTATCCCGAAGCTCGAAATTTAGTCATCACCAGACTGATACTCTCATCATGCACAAGAAACCATATATATATTTAAATACGCAAATATTATGCATTATTATGGTCATCAGATCGTGATGCGGGAACGCATCAAAAAGTGAATACTTGTTTAGATATGCATAAGTTTTACCCATCATGCCGTCTCATGAAATATGTTCATCATTATTGTTATCGATATTAATTTTTTTTTATTCTTGTCTTTGCAGAGTTCCAATGAGTTCTTCGACATGGGCATCTTTGTGGCATTCTTCATCCTCATCTCCATCATATGTCTTCTTCTTGTTCTCAAGTTGCGATGGAGACAGAAAAGAAAACAGGTGAGTCATATCAACCTTTACATAAAGACCTCCACCTAGTGGTCTAAACAGTGAATTGCCATTTGGGCTACAACCAGGTTTGTCTTCTACCCAATTGGTCTATTCACATATGGTTTACACCCATTGGTCATTTGATGATTATTAATATTGATGATTCAGTGATTATCAGACCATAAGGATAGTAGACAAAATAGGCATTAAACAAACTGAGAATTAGATCGACTGGAAATTGGACTAGACCAAATGGGTAGTAGACTTATTCGAGATTAGACCAAATAACTAATAGCCTAAATGGTCTTTAGACCAAATGATAAGTAGACGAAATGATTATTAAATCATGTGGAGAGCAGACAGGCTGGGTGTACATGTAAACCATATATTGGAATACCCAGTAGACGAATTGAGAAGTAGACCAACCGGTTGGAGACCAAATGGCTATAAACCGTCTTTCTAAAGACCAATGCATGCAAAGTGGTGTAATGTAAAGCTATCTGTGTAATGCTCTTTATTCTCATCACGAATGATCCGAGTTCCCTTGTTCAGATGGATGGATTTGCCAACAAGTGCATCTGTAGAGATGAGGGGTCTGACAAATGCTCCAATTACAATAGCTCTGAGCTTCATATTATCAATGGTTCGTGCTAGGGATTTGTTTAGTGCAGGATATTGATTGCAGAGCTATTGTTGCTTTGTCATACAATCTACGCGATCGCCGGATATTAACGCCTGCAGAATGTTCTTGATGGACAGGTTTTACCCTACCGGTATATGCCCTTTGCTGAAATGATGAAGTCTTTCAAAGGACCAGCAATAAAAGATGTAAAGGTTCCAGGGTTCATGAAATGGCACAGACATAAATACAAACCTTCAAAAAGGTCTTTCGATAAAAAGATATAAGTTATTATCCTGATGAGAGATGATTACTGTATTATCAGACAACTTTGATTAAATGCAATTTGAATGATTTGTAAATGACAACCATTTTTTACGGCAAGAAACTTTCACAATTTACAGAAATTCAGTATTGCGCCAGTTGTTTATCCACTATTTTGTGGAATTAAACTTAGTGTGGAGATGCTGTGGTGTAGTGGTTTATTTTCTTGACTTTCAATCCAGTGGTTCAGGGTTCAAGTCCCAGTCTAGCACTGATGTCCTTTGGCAAGACACTAATCCTGATTTGCCAATCTCCATCCAGGTGTACAAATGGGAACCTGGCAATTAATTGCCTGGGGTAGTAATACTTGGAGGGTCTTCAGAAAGAACAGCTCTGATGCTGATGAGGCTTGCCTGTGTAAAACAGATTATTATTATTAACTAAAAAATCTTAACACTCTTGAAATACACAAATGTTTTGGAATTAACGTTGTATTAACCGCCCCGTGTATTAACCGCCCCGTGTATTAACCGCACCCCTCTTTTTCGGCCTTTAAAAAAAAAAAAATTAATTAAATTAAAAAAAAAAATAAATAAATAAAAAAAATTCAGATACGATCTCGGGCCGTCACATGTAGATTGGCAGCAGAAGCCAGCGCCTTAGACCGCGCGGCTATCGCGCTCCGATGCCATACCCAGCAGTTTTTTGTAATGTATACATTTAAATGGATTCAAATGGCGACTTTGCGTGCTGGATGCGATCGCGCCAGGTCATTAAACGGCCCCTTCCTTTACTTTTGCGATGTTTTGGCACCAACTTAGATCAAGATCTATCAGCAGATGTTGTTTTTGGAAGATTATTTTCTTCTTCATGTCAACAATGCAAGATAAAATTGTTGGTAAAATGTGTGGAAATGTCCTGTACCATTCGTAGTCCCACATGTTCAAATTCGTGCTGGTTTTGACTTGCTTTTTGTTTTGTTTTTGGGTGCAACGTGTATAAACCGCGACCCCGACTTTGACATTTTTTCAGCGGCAAAAAGGTGCGGTTTATACACCGTTAATTACGGTACATGAAATTTTGTTGGCTACATGGCTCAGGGAGGTGGGAGGACCTTTTAGGAGCTTGACTTTATCTGTCAATCATTTTTGTTGTGTTACTTGAGCTGAAGTTTCTTCACATAAAATCAAAAGCGGAGAAATCATTATCACATACTTATAAGAACGTCATTGCAGACTTGTGGACTTTCTGTCAATTGTTCACATTTTCACATGAATGTGCGGAAAAATCATTATCACATAGTTTTGTGGAGATTCCAGTTTGATTGAGATTAGATGAATAAAATACGTGATTAGAATCAAGGCTTCGTGTGCCACTCAAAAGGTCTCTGAAACACACAAAAGGTCTCAACACCCAAAAGGTCTCAACACCTAAAAGGTCTCAACACTCAAAAGGTCTCAACACCCAAAAGGTCTCAACACCTAAAAGGTCTCAACACTCAAAAGGTCTCAACACTCAGAAGGTCTCAACATCCAAAAGGCCTTAACATCCAAAAGGTGTCAACACTTGAAAGGTCTACTTGATGGAATTGTAAATCAACCAGCATCGTGTCTCAATCTCCTGGGAGATTTTTGTCAGTCCTATGGATTGGAGGAGACCTTCATTCTCCTACCTGTCTTGTAGAAACATTGTAATCAACAATATTTGAAATATGATGAATTTTCTGTAACTTAAAAACGGCCTTGAAGCTAGGAATCAAGAGCTCACACAGGAAGCTATTTCTAGGATTGGACATGAGGCTCAAGTTTACATTCTGAGCAAATTATTTCATAAAATTGTTATTCAGAACAAGATAATTCATTTGGCCCCCAAAAAATTGAATGGATGAAATTAAATATGATTTGGATCAGAATCTATACATCATAGATACAAGTATGCTTGTGGTGGCATTCCCTCTAAAGGCGCATAGATGCAACTCACAATGTTCCATATCAGTGTAAAGAGAACCATCATGGGGTAGTTTTATTAAGCAGACGGAATGAAATGGCCCGTACCCTCATGACGAACTTTAACCAACCACAGCGCAGGAGATGTCCTGTGAAAAACGATTGACTTTCCTCTCCAAAACCGCACGCATCCCACAATGCGTAAATGTTCGTGGGCCGGTTTTCAAATCATAACAAGCCCAGACAAATTATGGGGTGGCCATCTGTAGCTGGCTGAAGAATACCACCATTCGGGTCAGCTATGTCAGTCTCTGGGTGCATATCGAGCCTCGGGACGTAGCGCCAGTAAGAGACAATAAAGGTTGCCTTATTTTCCTAACCAAGATCTTATTGTGGACAGTCGTTTAAATCAAATCAGTTGGTTTAAAGGTACTTTGTCCCATTTGCAGCCAGCATCAAATTCTGTAGAACTTTGCAGGAATTAAGAATATGTCACGCACGTCCTATCTGTCTTATTTAAACGTTAGCAGAGTCCTATGTTTCAATTTATTAAAGGAAACCTGTTTACTTTCTAGACTTCACTGTCATACACTTTTGAGTGACTGACTGACTTCTCTTTTTCTGTGGTAATAACATACATAAAATGAGCTGTAAAGGTACATGAGCATTTGTATTCATCAATCAACCACTTCTTGTAATGGCTAAAATCAAACTGATTAAATCTTTATGCAGCACAAAACGAACGACCATTCGGGACAAGGGTCTGAAAATCAGACTTCCGGTATTACTAAAATGATTGCAATCACTAAAGTCAATTCGACAACTAATGGTTGTTATTTTCCCACTTAAAGACATTTCCAAGCTCTTTCGTTTTGAGGGAAGTTCTAAGTTAGTATTATCTTTCAAATGTTGTTGGAATTTAAAGGTAGGCTTTACTACTTCAGCTAGACCATTCGGGACAAGGGTCTGAAAATCAGACTTGCGGTATTACTAAAATGATTGCAATCACTAAAGTCAATTCGACAACTAATGGTCGTTATTTTCCCACTTAAAGACATTTCCAAGCTCTTTCGTTTTGAGGGAAGTTCTAAGTTAGTATTATTTTTCAAATGTCGTTGGAATTTAAAGGTAGGCTTTACTACTTCAGCTAGAAGGGATTAGACCGCCCAGCGAGCCATCAAGGTCACTGTGACAAGTGGCTATCTCATTAACTCAGCTCTCATTGAACATATGAAAAAGAGGATCATGGGGGACCAACAGGCACCTATTGGGGAAGATTTCTATATAGAGGGAGCAAGTAGCTACAAGTAGGACAGTGTGCCTTTAAGCTTTTCATTCTTTTGGCCTGCAAATGGGACATAGTACCTTTAAATCAAATCGGTTAGTTTAAATGAGGTATGCAGTCACTGTGACTATTAGCCCCAGACATTCTGTTCTCCCTCCTCAATTGCTACTCGATGAGGAGACTGCAGAGCGATGATGAGTTTTTCAGAAGTGCGTAAGGGTCAGTTTTTTGCCGAAACTTTCGGTCCTTAATTGTAAGACACGCCAGCTCGGAGCGAAGCAATTGATGCAGTTTATCTGGATGATGATAATACCAGGCCTTGGGTGGGTTGGACCAGTCAGGCATAACTATACTCTCTGAAGCATTATTATTTGGAAGAATCAAGAAATAAGAAAATTTACTGAATTGCGGTAACAAACTCCCGTCATGAGAGAAGCATCTGTTACAATTAGTGTCCATCTTGTGTTAATTAATGTCCAAAGTATGTGTATGAGTTTTTTTGTGATGAACCATTTTTTGTGACTTTTGCTGAATCAAGATACATTTTTTTGGGGGGGTACCATTATTCGTTGTTATGGATTTTTTTCTTCCAAGGCAAGTATCGATATGATATTATTGCATAAGGTCTTTTAATAAGAGTTATGTTAGGTTAAGGGGAAACCTTTTGTAGTCCAGAACTGTAATGGAATTATATGGTATTTGGAAGTGTGTTTTGCCTGATATGGTTGAATAAGAGTAGTATTTGAATTTTTGAGCGCTTGCCACTACTATGTTCAATTTCTTGGTTTAAAGTTCCTCATTTCTCTCTGTTTCATTTTTATTTTTACAACATGTCTGCCTGCCAATACATCTACCCCTTGTTATTCTTTCTATCTATCTCTCTTCTTCTTTTTCTTCTTCTTCTTTCTCTCTCTCTCTCTCCCTCTCTCTACCTACCTCTCTCTTTCTCTTTCCCTCTTCCCACTTGTAGAGCTTGTCCCTTTTCTCCCATCTATCTCTCTTTATCTATCTCTGACTCTCCTCTGTCTCCCTCCATCTTTTTCTCACATACACTCTCCCTCTTCTCTGTCTCTCTTCTTATCTCCCTCTTTCTCTCCCTCTTCCCTCTACATATTAGTTCATTCATGTATTCCATTTACACAATTTTTCTTCCAATCTCTCCTTCTCTCTCTGTCCAGTCCTCCCAAGCCAGACAAGCCATGAACGCGCTCTCCAAGATGGAGGTGAGGAAATACTGCCGTAACCACGAGCCGCGTTACTCGCAAAAGATCCTTCCAGACGACCGTTGGGCTACCACGCTCAGTATAGCATCAGACGGTACCATATGTGCTATATGTCTAGAAGAGTTTAGAGAAGGAGAGGTAAGGTTCACCCCCAGCGTTTGTATTATTATTATTATTATTATTATCAACAACTTCTTTTTACATCGTAAAATGATAGTATCGATAACCATTGGATAATTAGATACTTGAAATATGTACTTGTATTTTTTCTTCTACTTGAAAATGACGGAATTCCATTTACATGTTTGCTCCAGAAATGGCAGGAAAGACCTTGTCAATTGCTATCTCAAGCCTTCATCATCTATCTTTGGTTCAGACAAACCCCTGAGCAAATGTTGAATCATTCTAATTGAGAAAAGATAGCTTCCTGCCCAGTTCCCAAGACATGATTGAGTAGTTTTTATTTTTCAACCCATGAAGCAGAGAAAAAAGAAACATTTTTTCTCTGATGTCCCAGTGTAGGCCCAAGTATATTCTGAGAAACTTAACTCGTCAACCGTTGCATGTTTGCACCAGAAAGTATGAACTCTCTCTCTAATGTCCAAGTTATTCAAGGGCTCTGCGATATATCTCATGTGTCAACCTATGCACTGAAACATATGAACTTTCTGTCCATTGTCAATCTATGCTGTAGGAGACTTTCTTCCCAATGTTAAATGTTTGAGTAATATGTAACAGCATCTTGCAATAAAAAAAAAAAATGCTCCTGAAAAAGATGAACTTTCTCTTATTACTTAACATCTAACTTATTTACAACTCTCGTGTTCTTTGTTCTCTCTCACTTTCTATCAATTTCTTTTTTCCTTCTTTTTTCCTCTCTCTTCTCTCTCTCTTTCTTCCCCTCTCTCTCTTCCCCTCTCTCTTTCCTCTCTCTTCCTTCTCTCTCTGTCTCCCTCCCCGTCTCTCTGTCTCCCTCCCCCTCTCTCTCTCCCCCTCTCGCTCTCTCTTCCCCCTCTCTGTTTCTCTCACAGGAAGTAAGGATAGTACCGTGTGCACATGAGTTTCACAAACATTGCGTGGATCCGTGGCTGCTGTCAAATCGAACCTGTCCTCTTTGTATGTTTAATATATTAGGTAAGTCCAGGAACCGTCTCTTGAATAACCATCTTAGCACTGCTCTCGTTTGAAGTCGAGGCTTAATTCTAGTAGAGAAAAAACTACTTGATCTAATAGTACACAAAAAAAAACCTGCACTAATCCTTAAAGGTAATACAAAGTTTTGGTATGGGGTCATGAATTTGGTTCAAATGAACATTATCGGAAGCATATGCGATCCTACAATATTCAGTGATCGTTGTTGCGGTTGAAATGGAGTGTCTTAAGTCATGAAATTGTAAATAATAAACTCTTTATGTTGTATAGCTCCCTCTCAAGATCAAGATATTAATTAAGCTATAAACTATGTTTCTTGACTAAAATCCACTGATTAGCTATTCTCGTTTGGCAATTATATGTCAGAACTAGATATTCTGAGATTTTCACGGTCGCAGCTACCATTGTACAGCTGTAGGTGCTATTTTTATATTCAATTTTTCTCGAAATAATACACCCACAGGGACATTTAAATGTAACAAAAGTGTAAAAAATCACTATCCACCTAATTTTCAAAATTTCCCAAATCGTTGTATTACCTTTGAACTACTTTGCAAGTAATAGTTGAAATAGACGACAAATGAAAGAAAATGAAAATTGTTACTCACGTTTTATTCCAGTCTGTGGTTTAGTATCATCCAGACTACTGTTAATCTTTAAAAGGGAAAAGGGGATTATATTTGCTACTTATTCATTCATATATTGATAGCTTAGTAAAGTGCTTAGAGACATTGTTTAAAGCGCTATATACAAGCTAAATATTATTATTACCCAAGTTTCATTTAAAAGTTTTTTAATGGTTTTTCTACCCTAATAAGGGATTAAATTTGTTAATTATTCATATATGTATTGATAGCTGTAGATCCAATGGTAATCAATCATGTTTCATTTAGTATCTCATTATGTTTTTAATAGTAATCAAGTATCATATCTTGGTGTTATCTGTCTCAATATAAGCACAGAATTGTACCTTGATGCTAAATATAATACTCATTGCGGATGTAGTATCAAAAATAATATTGCTACCGATATTCGTTTGTCTTGCAATGTGGTCAATAAGAAATCTAAAAGATCACAACGTTTCGTTTTTTACACCTGACAAAGTGTTGCAGCGGCGCACGAAACGTCGTGATCTTTTAGATTCCTTATTGACCACATTACGAGACAAATGAATATCACACTAGCGATATTATTTTCGACAATTCTACCTTGTTTGTCAATCTATAGTCGGCGATATTTGATTACATACCAGAGGAACAAATATATTTCATGTTTAGGAATATTTTTCTTGCAACAAAATTACTAAAGATCATCAATAATAGAATTCTTTTTGTTAGGTTAAAAACACACTCTTTGAATTTCTAGAGTTATGACCATGCAATGTCCTCATATTTGAAGCAGAAACAACCAACCTTAAACATGTTATTTGATGTTACAACATGAAAATTCAAAACTTTACACCTACAACACATTGTTGCCAGATTATTATCCTATTACATTTGAAATGATAATGATTAAACATTTGTCAAAATCATCAAACAATATTATTTCTCAAATGACTTAAATGCATTTTATAAGATATGTATTATGTTATTATATATATTTGCTTTTATCAAGCATGAACTGTTTGCACATTAAGTGGTAATAGAATAAACAAAGGACTTCATCCACACTAAGATTTTCCAACACTCATACATCGAGTGCCACCAAAATGACCAAACAGAGCAGGACCAGAACTGTAGATGGCGCTCTTACACTCTTTATGTCAGAGATAGATAAGACCTTGTTGAATCTTAACCTTTGGCGAATGGAAGCCTGTTGATGCTGAACTGATAGTTCATGCTTATTCATGTTTCATGATGCAGCAAAACAATGTAATCAAAAGATTTCTTCTTTTAAAAAAAGAAGAGTATTATGATGAATTTAATCACATTGAGTTTTAATATTTAGGATTTATGCATCACTGATGATACCCTGTGTTACGGCTTGACTTGTTCAGTCATGGATATTGTAGAATTTTTTTCAAGGATAAAGTTTAAAGAGTAAAACATATCTATTGAGTTGGAGAGATATATCTGGCATGTATTGACACCTTTTCTAAGCTCAGTGAAACTTATTAGTCAGATCATTGACTAATAAGAGGCAACAAGGAAAAATATTAAGCTTTTGGCAGTTAAAGCCCATTAAGAAGAAGTAGTGAAATCAATATTTTGTTATGATTGTGTCCTGTAGGAAAAAGACAATTTGAAAAAAGAATGATTTTAAGTTGTAAAAAGTGATCCTAGAGCATTAAATTATTTTTTTCTTTTCTTTTTTTTCCTGCCAGATTGTGGACTAGATGGAAAAAGTTCTGAGGCTTCCCCATCAGGTCATGTCAGTCCCGTTGATCAACAACTTCGAGTCAGCTTGCCAAATTCACCCACAAGAGATGCATCCTGGGAAGGTGTCTATGCTGCACCCCCAAACCACCATCACCACCGAACATCATCATCATCGCATCACCACCACCACCACCATCATAAACATTCCAAAAGCCGCTGTCCACAGTCGATGTCCAAGCGAGATCACCGGTCAGCGGCAGTAAGTGGTTCTAACGTACGGGAGGGTGTGCCACGCCTCCCGTCCACCTCCCAGAGCCAGCTAGAGAGGTGGTTTGGGCGTGGCCCATTAACATGGCAGTCAAACTGTGAATACGTGTGCTCTCATTGCCATAGACATATCAACTCCCGGTGCGTCACACCACGCCAGCTAGGTCTAGCTTCGTTTGAAAGCCACTATGTGGTGAATTCATCGTACGTCCCTTGGAGTGGTGGTGGTGGTAGTGGTGGTGGGGGGGTTAATTGCTCACGCGGTGCTAGCGGTAAAAGGGGTGTGTCTCAGGGATCCAGACATTACCGGGATCAGTGCCATGTACCGGTTCAAGTGCACCTGGAGGCGGTCACGTCAACGGCCTGCCAGCAGGGCGCTACCAACCAGCTCAGGGGTTCGGAGTCAAGCAGCAGCCTCAGCTTTTCGGCGTTCAATGCAGATTTTGAGTGCAGTGATTCCACCAGTAGCCCTGAAAACTTTGACAGCACGCAGAGTGTTTACGGTAGCTCTACTACATGTCATAGTGAGGTAACCGGATGTGACCCTTGTGTGTATTCAAGACCAGGAGTCGTTCAACAGTATTGGAATGTAGGTCCACCGGCACAACTAACACCTTCGTGCTTACACAAGGGAAAATTACAAAATGCAAATCGTAAACAGAATAGCAAGTCAGACAGTGATGACCCGAAGCGATCAGGCAGCGATGCCAATGCCAGCGCCAGCAGCGGTAGTAATTTCTCTACGCGAGTCAACACGTCGAGAAGAGACGGCATCCAGCCCTACAAACCTCAGAGCAGTGTATCAACGGTCACAACACCAGACTCTGTATCTTCCCAAGTTAGAGGTAATCATGTGTGCTCCCCCTCCTCCAAATCCCCTTCCCCGTCAGAGTCCAAGACGGGCACACCCAACACCATCACCCCTCAGACGCATTATCCGCAACACTTGCCTAAATCATCAGACTCTAGTCGGCAGCAGACCCCGTGTGCGTGCTGCTGCGGAAACAACGAGGTGTGGGACCAACGGAGCCCCACGTCACTTGAAGATAAGACTCCCTCTGGTGACAAACCCGAGAGAGGGTTCAAAGGTCATCATCGGAGGTCAAGTAGAGGGACGCCCACCAGGAAACCAAGAGCTCATCTGACCCTACCAGTGCAATCTGTAGCTACTCTCAATAATACCCAGGGTAAGTTGGACATAGGAAGCAATGCCAACAAACACCTTAAAGCCTATCTGCACTATTTTGGCCAGGAGGGATTAGACCTCCCTGTGTGGTCCCTGGCAGGTGGTGAGCTCATCAAATCAACTCTCAATTAACATAAGAAAAAGGGGGCCCTGGGGGAAGAAGTTTTATCAGTGAACTTCTAACTTGCTATCGATACAGACATCAATAATAATGATACAAATAAATAATATTGCATTCTTGTATAGCGCATATCACATTATGATATAACGGCCATATGAAATTAACATGAGAGCACACATCATATTGCCTTCATGCCATACTCACTGTCTGCAGTGCCTCTGTTAAAGTTGTAACACTTACAGATTCTGTTATAAGCAATGTTCATTTAGCTCTCGTGTCTGTTTGTGAAAGCTTTTAACCCTCTCCCCCTCAAAAAAAAAGAAAGATTAACAGCATTGAAATTTTAAGAATATTCACTTCTTAATGAATATATCTGAATCTTTAAGGCTTTGGCTTTAAGGCAATTTAACATTATCTTTAATTCTATGAACCACTTTATCTCTTTGCAGGAACAGTCATCACTATGCCTATCCAAGGGACTTCTCCTTCTGTTTCTGCTGCCAACACATCACGCAAGGTCATGGAAGAAATAGTATGACCTCCGACCTTTGACCTTGTGCACATCTACCCTTTTTTCAACAAGCTAGTTTCTGATGCATACACCTTTTAAAGATATTATCGTTTTGCACTTAAGATGTTTAAAGGATAAAAAAAAAACAGGGTAAAAAACAATTCAGTACTTTCAGCATTCCATGCACCTAGGATGTATGTTCTACAAACCAACAAGCATTAGATAAAAAGCTGAGCAAAATCTGCTGGAACAGAAAGACACATCGAGAACGCAAAGTACATGATTGCTGAAATCATATCTGATGTCACAGAGTTAGCACCATTTTGTTAGGGCATTGAGCTGTCAACACTGGATTAAGCTTAATGTTATCTAAATTTTCATGCAGCTTTGTCAAATGGCAACTTTGAATTCACTAACATCCCCAGTTATTCTGCCTTTTGTGTTATAGGGAGACCCGTGCAGTATATCCCGTGTGACGTATTACACTTTCCAATTTATTTCATCCAGAAATGAAAAATATCTACATGATCATTGTATAATGTTTGTGATACCAAGAAGAACTATTATTCTTTGATTATATCCGGAGGTTCCTCATTTGTGAATGAAGTAAGTGGATAAAAATTGTACGTCATACGATATTCATTGCACGGAATCGCCCTTTTAGATGTGTCTTTCGTGCTACCATATTTCGCTAGGCTATCCTAGTCAACAACCCCTCCATGGATCTCAGGTGTAGAATGACAAAAGAATGATGAAATTTAGCAAATAGAGCATCTCTTTACTCTTGGTCTTTGGATAATCACCAGTTTGATAAGTCCACGTTTTATTCCATATGTCACCGAGTGTTATTGAGCCGTGTTATGGCATTGTGAACAGAAATTGACAGTAGAATGTCATTTTATTTGATGTTATGTCTGACTCACGGCCTAGTTGAACCATCAGCTTGATATAGTTATCAGATATACTGAAATCTTAGTTTATTTGTGGTAACGTTTGGGACAAAACATCAGGGACTTGCCTAATTCAAAATATGTGTGTCACATCTGACGATCTGTTGTGCACAATACATAAGTGGAATTCTATATTCTTAGTGCTCTCAATATGACATTTTATAGGAGGAGGGGGGGGGGGGTTGGGGGAGGGGGCGGCAGAATCAAACTCTCCCCAGCATTTTCAAGATTAATTAATTTTAATGTATTGGTGGAACTAAACAATATTAGAATGTCAAAGGAACGGGTGGAGAATACTTAGGATGAAGTGAAGCAGAATTTAAGAAGATTAGTATTAGCAAGTGATGGGGAAAGGAGAAAAAGATATATCACAGAATGTATGTCACTTTGTATTATACAGAACTAACCGTATTTCAAATCATCAGTATTTATTGCAAGGAATCTTTTCAATGGCACATTAACATTCAAATGTGTTGCTTTTTACAGATGGGAGCATATGAATTTCAAGTACTATTTAAAGAGAAAAATATTGTATTTACTATTTTGTACCAGATTAATTGAAACAATTGCCAATCGTGAGAGTAGAATTTAATGATACCTTTTATTAGCAGAGAGTTTTTTACTTTTCATTCGGGTCTGTGAAAGAATTTTTTCTTTTTTTAAAGAGTGTCAGTTGTCATACTGTATAACAACAACAAATATCAAAGATGACTCTCCCATCGCCGATCACTACAGACATCACTGAATTAATACCTCGTAAATTTGTCTTTGGTTTACACAGGGTGAGCACCTTTCAGCTGTATTACGTCAATTTAAGAATTGGTTTAAATGATTTCTTATAGTCATTCTTACATATTTTTTTAAGCATCCATGCAATATGACAGCATATTGCTCTCAGTTGCTGGCTATAGGCTCAAGCCGCTCAACATTTTTTTTCTCCTTCGATTCTTGGTTTTTAAAAAACAACTTTCTTACCTCGTTTATTGACTCATAAATTATTTCATTTTTATGGGTTTAGTACAGGAGCAAACCAGTTCCCATGAATAATGGATTAACATACCAGGGTTTTTTTTTCAATTCAAACATATTTTTAAAGAAAACAGAGACATCATCAAATTTGATGTTGTCTTGGAAGTCCAAAGACTGCAACGTACTATACCATGTAAAAAATGTAACCCAACTTACAAAAAAAAATGAAAATAAGAAAAAGAAAGAAATAGATAAGTATCAATGAAAGTTTTTCAATTGTTCATGCTTACATGGATATGGATAAGGTGTGGAATTCATGAATTGTATCTTAAGACAGTATTACTCATATAAGCATTATTATGTTATTCAGATATATGTTTGCTAGTATTGTGAAGCATAAATCTTTCTCTTTTTTTTAAAATTCTTGTCATGTACAAAGAGAATTGCTTTATTTATTTATCTCAGGGTACTTTGTATGTATTACATAGAGGCTTGTTAAGAATTATCCTCGCAGCTCATTGGAATGTCATCATAATACCTTTTTTTTAATGCGATGAACTGTACATGCTCCTCCCAAACTGGCCTATTACACATACACTGTATATAGAATTAGAAGAAGTATGAATAGAGATTAGATTGTAGACTTGTGATAATAGCCAGGTTGGAATTTGATCACGGTGTGTCAAGACATTAACCTTTTCTTATAATCAATCAGTTTGATAGTGGAATAGAAGAAAGTATGGAGATCATTGACTGGGTTTAAACATTTACAAAAGCACTGGAATTTATTAGTGATTTAGTTTAGTTGATACCAGTAACTGCTTATTTATGACATCCTTGTATCACATGAATTTTAATGACCTCGCAGAAATATGAATCGGGAGAAAGTGGTTAGGGAGAAATATCATAACATTCAAAATTTGATCTTGTTATTTGTCAGACAATCAAAAAGGTAACTTTTTTGTCCTATTACCTGTTTCTTTTCATTCAGCCAGAGTAAATCCCATCTTAGTTCATTTTTAATTTGATATAAAAATTTACTCTTTCAACGGGAAAAGAGTGCATAATCGGTATTGTCATGTATTTTCATCAAAATCACTTGTTACTGAAACACCAGTAAGCAGGGTTTATAACAAAGGTATGAAAACATTGAAATGAATTATCACAATATATCTCTGCTAGTATATCTCATTATGTAATGGGGTTATGTCTAAAGATGTTTATTACTGTATCTTTAAATGACCAATTAAAATTGAAATTATTGTAAAGGGTAGAACCTGCATATGAATATTCATGAAATAATTTCAATACTGTATCCATAATATGGTCGAAGATAAATTCCTAGTCCGTTCAAACAACCTTGGTGCTTCGTTGTATTAATGTTAGAAATCTTATTGAATATGAAGCCTCGTTCAGATACGACACAACAAAACCACATTTTTAAAATAAATGTTGACATAAAGAATAAAACGTCCTTTGTTGCGTGCAGTAGCCATTCATTTACACGTTAAAAACAATGGCGTTTTCTTCAGCCGTTTGCCATGCCGTATCTGAACAAGCCTTCATGTTTATCGTTATCAATTTCATTTGGACGTGTTTGTATTCATTGACTTGCGAAAGGGTTATGTAAGACTACCTCTTTTGTTTTCTCTTTAGTTTCATACACAAAATCAAACTTTAAAAAATCCATCAGTATTGTGTTTTAGACCCCTAGAGGAAATCATTGTTGGATAAATTCTCAATATTTCGACATGAGATTTTTATTGTACTATAAGACTTATATAAGATGTAATTAAAAGCTGCGTAATTCATTATTTGTAGAACAAGGTACAATGATGGGTAAGAGAATACAACCATTTTCTTGTGCTAATATCGTCCCTATAATGCTGTGTTTTTCATCTCTTTTTGTGCTTCTTCGGTGAGTGTACAAACTGTGCTTTACTTTGATGTCTTTATGCAAATGTTACTGTTTCTATACATTTTATTTCACATTGATATATCAGGTATTCTAGACGCTAAGTTAAAAGTATTTATACATGTACAGATTTATCTGAAATCGAATACTCGCACAGTTATTGACTAGTTATTATTTTGCAATTTTGAGGTAATTTTATTATTGTAATTAATAGAGAAACTATTGCCAAATTACTGCATACTGTACAAAGATACATTTAACAAATCTTTCAATAGACTTTGAATTCTTATGATATTGACTATGAATTTATGAATTAATGTGAATGAAAATGTAAGATTTTTATGAATTCATATATATTGTGTATGATAGATGATGTTTGTGTGCTTTTGAATGTTTCTATACTGTACTCATAGATGTTAACTTATTTTCCCTTATGAATTACTTCAGAAAAATTAACAACTACGTTTCCCTAAAGCGACTTAAAGACTGTTATGTTACATTAAGTTTACAAATAGGATTAAACGTTAAAAATATTGTCCTGTTAAAACAAATTGAATATTGTATCCGGTAGATCTTTTTAATTCTGAAATCAAATGGCAAAATTATAAGACACTTGGATAGATCATGGAGTT